>JAUYWV010112373.1:0-12408 GCA_032274565.1 Nematoplana nigrocapitula
CATTGTGCTGTTGGGTGATTGATTTAGAAGTCACAGTAACGTCTGCTATTTGTGCCTGCCCAGCAAGAGATGTATTTCGAAGAACTGACGATTACTCTGGCATCACTAGGAGGATTGCAAACAGTTTATGACGAACTGGATCTTCATTGATATCTGCACCAGTATCTTTGACTTGTTGTGGAGTTCTACTGAGTGCTGCTGAAGGCTTTTCGAGTAATAAAAACTTTTAACTTGGAGCGTCGACTAAGGTCAATCCTGTTCTATTCGTATAGGAACAGCTGGTCCTCCGTTCAGTTTCATTGTTCCCAAATTGATGATATTTGCGTTCTCCAAGATTACTTCGAGGGTTTCGAACACTAGTACTGGAGACTTATTTAGAAATACTGGGATCCTCACCGCAACTGTCTCACAGCACATTTTTCATTTGTCATTGCGTTAAACTAGAAGTCTCTCCTCTATCAAGCAGCGAGTCACTGACAAGGACAACAATTAGGCGAAAGCTAGCTATCGCTGACCCGACGTTGGGTTCACCAGTGAAACTTCAATGGCATCTGATGCAATTCTGTTATATTCTAAACGAAACGAAATATGGTTTATATACCATAAAAGCCTCTTAAGACCGAGAGTTTTGATCAAAACAAGAAATCAATAAAAGCGCAACTACCAAAGTTTAGAGTGACACGACACAGCAATACTGTATGCTACACTTTCAATATTTATATTATCAAAACATTTGAAAAATCCCAGACAAACAGAAAAAATTCGCAAATCGAGGATATTTTAAAAAACAGAGAGATTAAAATCGTAGGCTGTAGCCAACACTGGTAAGGTGATATCGTCGTTGTGTAGATGTGCAAACTCTTTCAGTTTTATCTTCCACCCACCTCTCGTCAAAGAAGGAAATGCGAAAAAAGCTCCAACAGTAGTAGGTTTTACCTTTTCGAACCGACTTTTCATTTCACTGACTATTATATATAGTCAAAGTTCGTTTGTAGTACGCCTCTGGAGCTTCTGCGACCATGTTAATTGTCGTGACAAATTTGCCGACCATACCGACTAGGAAAACTTGGTGGAGGAGCATTGACTGACTCAGTCATTTGCTTTAGATTGCCAAGCCAGCTTTCAGCCACCGTGTCAGCGTGTTTTCGTGACCTCATTGGCTTCATTCATACCAACGCCGATATTGTGATTCTGCATGGATGTTATCAGATTGATCGTGCAGCGAAGGAGACGTACAGCTCATAAATGAGTATAAAAGCCAAAAATTTCTTCCAGTGGGCCTAGCAACAAAGTAGGAGAAAGAGAGAAGGAGCAAAGGGCTCAAAAAAGGAGAAACGGAGAAGGGTCATAGTTAGGAAGAAGACGCAGAGGGCATATATTTTTAAAGGTCCACATTTTATTTTTTGGGGGGGGTACGTGCTCCCCTCCCAGTTTGCGCCTATTTACGGGGTGAATGCGCCTTTTTCGACCTGGACCCCCCTCGAGAATTTTCTGGTTGCGCCACTGTAATGAGTTCGTATTGTTTATTCACATTCTCTATAAATGACACTTATAAGTGAATGCCACATTCTTATAATGTCTTTTATACGGTACAATTCCCTCAGATGTCTTATTGCACTTATATGACGGCATAACGCAAAACAATATGCAGTCGATCTTGTTAGTGAATTTCTCAATTTTTAGCGCAGGGATGACGTCCATGTTAGAGTGTTTTTAACCAAATGAATAGTAGGGGTTTGGCAGCCTCTATATCACCCATAAATAGACATGACGTCTTTTTTCTAAACATAGACTATAGTACGTCATGGATTTCCACCCGTTCTACTTATAGCAGCCAATCAGACGACTGTAGTACGTCGTGCATTTCCGGGATTTTATCGGGAACCGACCCCTCTCCCCTAATTGGCTACTATAAATAGAAAGGGGGAAATCCATGATGTTCTATATTCTATGTTTAGAAAAAATGACGTCATGTCTGTTTATGGGTGATCTAGAGGCTTCCAAACTTCTACTACTCAAATGAAGACGTTATATGTAGCTTTTTAAATTGAAAATGGAAATAAATATATGTTACTTACATGTATACTGTATAGCATGGTAACGAGTATGCCATACGGTTTGACACGCAAAATTATTTATTTTTATTTTTATTGATTGACGCAACTGGCAGTTGAGATGAACATTATTCATACGATTTAGTTCGGCTTGCGGCCTCGTGAAGTTGGATAAATGTTTGTATTTTTTAGTCATTTGTGTTTGCTTAAGTATAAACATTAGTCCATATAATCGTATAGGCGCTAATATCCGTGATATTTTCTACTTATACGAACAACTAAAATAATAAATAGGCAGTGCCGAAACTGTGGTATAAATGTCGATGGCGGCTGACATTTTACACAGAAAGTATACATAAAACACTTTTTGAAAGTTTTCTTTTCCAAATGGAAGTTCCCTTCGAAAATCGATGCTTTCTACCAGTACTCATATCCAGAAATGATGCCTACAAAGTTTGCGCTGCCTATTCCCCCCATATGTTGTTTACTAAATTGTACTGGAGCCAGCTGGATTTCATGACTTAAATCTTTTTGAATCTCTTGTCTGTAATCTCTAACGACATGTAAGTGTTCTTCTTGTTACCTTACCTATCTCATTTAGTCTATTTAGCGCCGAGTTAGGGTCCGTGCATGTCGGAATGTTTCCCGCTTTTAAAGCTTCTTTAACACTTTAACCTATTTGTGTACTACCGTAGTTGTACGTTTGTTTCCAGTTACAATTTCTTTTGGTATTTTCCAACTGAAACTGTAACTTCAGTGATGTAAACGTTGCTTTATTTAGAGAACACTAAATAAACGAAGGCATATAGAACTGCGGTAGAGAACAGTGAATTAATTGATCGATCAGGTGACCTGGTATAAATAAGGGATTGATCATCTAAAATATAAATAATCGACAGAGTTACGTTTTACAAAAATTATAAAATAAAGTTATTCTTCTTCTTTGACTCAGTTGGCCGAGAGATCAGCTGCTGTGTTCAAAATCCTGCGCCAAGCGTCTCGATTAATCACCATACTGGATGCTTCTCCCAATATTGACCCATTTGACAAGTTTGATATCTGCGTTCCATCTCAGGACTGGTTTGCCTCGTCATCTGCTCCCCTCTACCATTCCTTTCATAATTGCTTTTTCAAGACCATTTTTTCTAATGGCGTGTCCGAAAAAGACCAGTTTTCTGCGTGTAATTTGGGAAAGAAGCACTCTTTTTTTGGAAGACTGGCAACCATAAGTGGCAATTGAGAATGATGTTGCGTGAATTAGTCTAACTTTTAAGTTTATGCTGATAGATGTACTTCTCCAGATGGTAGCCAATTTTTTAACAGCAGAACGC
Organism: Nematoplana nigrocapitula; assembly: GCA_032274565.1. Taxonomy (NCBI): domain Eukaryota; kingdom Metazoa; phylum Platyhelminthes; order Proseriata; family Nematoplanidae; genus Nematoplana; species Nematoplana nigrocapitula. Next base: position 3,386 of record JAUYWV010112373.1, read on the forward strand.
CCCAATCTTATTCTCCTCCTAATTTCCAACGAAATGCCACCCTTCGTTTGATATTAGAAAAAATGTATTCCTCCACTTCTTCGATTTTGTCATCATCCAGTACGAAATCTCTTTTGTCTGTTCTGTTTCTGCCTATCACCGTGATCTTCGTCTTTTTCAAGTTCAATAGAAGTCCACTTTCTTCACTTTCCTTTTTAGTTGTTTCAAGCATTCACATTAATTCTTCATGGCAATTAATGAGGCAATTAATGTGGTATCATCTGCAAATCTGCGATTATTTAGTCAGGTGGTCATTAACAATAGGCATGGAGCCAAAGCAAAAATGTGTTTAAAAATCTAGGTTTCTAGGTCCACTAAAATACTAATAAAAATCATATCATTATAACTATGTATACAGAGGCAATATCTGAAGGTTTAAGAGTTGATTTTGTCGATGATATTTACAAGAATTTTCAAATTTTAATAAAATCCCTCCTCGTCTTGGCATTGACCGAAACACATACTGTCTATATATGTAAATTTGATATATATACTGTTTTTCATGGATTGTGGCGTTGTTATTTGAGAGGGCATTTCCTAGAAAATGTTACTAATTTGCTTAATCAGCCCTGGGGGACAAGCTTTACAACACTTTTAATGAGTTTATCAGAAAATGCTTTGAGCTACAGTATCTATCTATATATGGCGTCAAAAAGAATTGAAATATTAGAAAGAGATGCCTACTTAAAAGCATGCAGCATTTGAGTTTAATAAAAATAAATTACTAAACGGTCTTCAGAAGAGGTAACAACTATACAGTACATTCGGTAGGAGTTTTTAGAAAAAATAGTTACTTAAGTAACAGTCATCAATCAGTTCATAAAAATTAGTTTACTACTCATTATCAAATAGAAGTGGTAAATTTGTTAATCCAATTTGCTTAAGTGCACTTCATTTAGCAGAAGGTCGAGCGATTGGCTTCAAATTTTCTTTTACAGTATACTTCAAACTACATTTCTTTCCTGCACAAAAGTTGATTGCATTTGTGCACTACTATGAAAATAATATTTTTGAATATTTCATTATCAATCTCATTGAAGTATACAACAACCGAGTTGGACAAATATGTTTTTCTCTAGTGAAAAATCTTTTCTTTCTTGCCCTAATTGTATGTCGTAAAGGATAGCGTAAGGTTATTCATCGATTGGTTTTAAAAAGACACCGGACTATACTATTGATATTTCTCATTCTATAGAAGTTCGTCGGACATGGATATTCCGCGTTTAACATTGAATTAGAGGTCGATATATTGAGTATCAAGTCCTTTAAATTCCTCAATTTATTGTGGCAGTCCTTTAACTCCAATCAATTTTTTTCACGATAGTAGTAGAGTAGAAGATTGTAGCTCTCTGTGCCTGGCAACGGCCATGACCTGGTTACTAAGGACGCGTCATAAGAAGGTCAGCCAATCAGCTCATCAATCGATATCTAGGTCAGACAATAAGAGCGTATTACGTCAGATCACCTACTGTTCAGAATTGAGTAAGTTGTTATAGAGTATAAACCATTTGTGATATTTAACTATTTAAAACGTAAATGTCAATAATAATGAACCTGATGCTTCCATGTTGTGCAGAATATTTCTTGTAGTTAGACAAACTACAGAAATGCAATGTTTGATGACTCAAAAATGAAAAAGACGACTTTTATCCCTTAGGAAAAAATAATGTCCTAGGTCGATTGACAATACACTATATAAAGTACAATAGTGTTTTATTGCCTTTCACACGCAGTAGATAATTTTGCGTGGTTCTTTGTCGGTTGGACAATACCGTATCGGTAATTATTCTTTATTTTATTTTTTTAAATCATTTCGCGGGCTGGATTAATATTGTTAAATGGCAGGGGGGCCTCGGGCCGGATGTTGAGGCTTCGCGGGCGAGTTTACCGACCCCTGCTTTAGATGATTAACAAAATTCATATTGAGCTTAACGATCAAGGTGGCTCAACTTTCTTCGAGAAAACATTATTCTATATTTAACATTTTCGGTAGTTTTCTCAGTGGATAAAAGATTTTTGACATCAGTTTATAATTTTTCTATAATTAGGGAGAACAAGAGAAATTTTCTCTTTTCTTCATTTTCTCTCCCTTTTACCGGACCCACGGTCAGGGAAATTGATTAACAACAGATTTAATTACGCTATCCAGAATAAAACCTAGGTAACGCAAATGCCGAAACTTTTGACGAAACTATTCTCCTTCTGCAATAAATCACTTCCAATTGGAACATAATCTATAAGTATTCATAGGAAGATTTTTCTAAATATTTTACAATTGGAGTCGCAGTAAAAATAAACAGACCAATATGATTTGGTTTGTGATAAACAGAATTAATTAGGAACAATCGGAACGTCCAAATTTTATGGCAAAATGAAGGCCTTTTTTCCTCATTATTCACTTTTTTCCGAGGAAACTTGATATTGGGATGGCGAGAAAAAAATAAAATGGAGAAATACTTTCAACCAGGGAATACTTTGAGTTAGGATATAATAGTTGTCCCGGCTTTTAACATGTACGATAAAACTCGGATATAAAAGTATAAATTCCAATCTATTTTTGGTGTTGTTATTATGTTGCTTAATTATTATAATTATTATTGTACTAAACCTTTGCGTTTCAAGGTATTTTTCTAAAAGGTTCGTTATTGCATATGCATAATTCCTAACATTCTAGCTTGGTATAGCCGAAAAATTTATGTTTCTTTCCGTTTTAAAAACTGTATATTTCAAGTACAAAATGATTCTGAAACCTACTATCTTGCTCATATGAGGTCTATGAACGCATTTCACAAGCGCTCTCCGGGAGCGGTCAAGGGACAATGGCTGCCTTTAGTAGAAAAATAGACAACATATGACCTTTAAAAAACTGGCTACTTTACGTGAAGGTATAGCAAAATCGGAGCCCCGCAACTAACATTGTTTATATCGGTCTTTATACAGATATGTTCATATATGGAAGTTATCATCTCAATCGGTTTATAGTATATGGATGTCAAATGTGGGACTAACTCGCATTGATTTGGAAGAAGCATTAACGCCTTTGAAATGTGGAGTTACCGAAGAAAGAATTGGGTTACATCTCATGATTCTACATCAGTTTGTTATTTTTCCAGTTAATATGTATAATAAACGAAGGTTTTCCAACACTAGTACATTAAGGGGCATAAAGAATTTACACTCCTGTTTTTTCTATATGTTGATCATACATATATTTGCTCTTTCTTTTATTTATTAATGAACTTTTCAAACCTGTAGCCAATAGAAAGGCTGTTGTCGCGATCTCTGGGAGCGGCAAAGACACGATCAAATGGATTAATACTTCGTAAAACCTCCTCACCTTACAATTAAAAACAGAATTCGTAGAAGTCACTATTAGGAATCTAAAAATCTAACTAAAGCGAGTAGGTGATCAATGCGTCTGTCAGAATTCAAGGACCTGTTCTATGCGATATCGCTAAAGCAAACATTCAGCTCTACTGCGAATCGCGCATTCATCGAGAGAATAAAATAGAGCTCGACTCGTCTAGGGAATGGTGTCTCCGAGAGCAAACAGACTGATAAAATAACACAGGCGAACAAAGCTATAAATTGATTAACGAGATTAATGAGTAAAAAAGTAGAATCTGGATGTCAGAGGAATCGTGGACTATTGGCTCACCTAATATACTCAGTCTGATGGCTTGAAGTGGTGAAGGCAAAATCAAAAGGTTGACGGTTGATCCAAGACCGTCAGAACACTGGAACAATAAAACTGAGCTTGGAATGCCAGCAACCGCAGGCCAGTTTGCATCGGATCACACACCAGCTGCGACGTAGCATCCTGAATTGGGAAGACTTTGCCACCATGGTACAGTACACAAGGTTGCTAATCTGTTGATGAATGTGCGATTCGCAGTATAGAGTTGAATTCATGCTTCTGCAAGATTGCACACTGCAGATTCTTGAATTCTAACAGACTCATAGATCATCTATAGTGTCAGTAGATAGATTGTTAGACTTCTAATATTGACTTTTACGATTAAAAAGGGCTGTAATTGTAAGCAGAGGAGTTCCACGACGTATTAATTCCGTCGATCGTCTCTTTGTCTATGCCTCCAAGAGAACGTGACAGCAGCCCGCCCTTCTAAGAGCTACATACTTGAGAAGGCCATCATATAAACAAAAGAAACAGCTATTATTATGATAAAAATATATAGAAAAGAGGGATGTCAATTCTTTATGCAACTTAGTGTGCTGCATACTCGGCACAAACGGATAATTCGGTTCAGAACATACTGTATTTGTACTTTAATAGACTGTGACAAAGCAACAGATTTTCCATAATTTTCTTTCGATAATCATTAGCCTGAGGGAGTCGGTGTGCATGTTCGTGTATATTTGCATGGACGTGCGTGTGTGTGTGTGTGTGTGTGTGTGTGTGTGTGTGCGTGTGTGTGTGTGTGTGTTTCCTGGAGGTTGATTGGTGACTGCGTATAGAAGAGACAGATATTGGTGAAGACGAGAAGAATAGCGCAATAGCAGAGGATCGTTTCTGATGACCTGCTTTATCCTTGCAGAATTTTCCCATAGATTTTTTGTTCCTGCGGGATATATTAAAATCCTCTTTTTCCTGTCATTCGAACGTTGCGGCCGGACATCTCAGGGTGGTGAATATCGGATAAGAAACGTGTGCGACGAGGCGCGCTCTTGCCCCCACCCCACCCCATATAGTCGTTTCTGTCAAAGGAGTCCCCCAAAGAAGTCACGCAGATATCTTCGCGAACATCTGCCGGCAGAAAAGATGAGGGAGGGACAGGGAGGAGAGAAGAAGATCTCTGACCACCAGAGGCGCAGCAAAACCCAGTTTTGACAATCCAGATATAGTTTCCCACATACTGTATAAGGACATAGCAACAGAGGGGGAGAATCCGGGAGCAGATGATGTTGTTGTTGGTGGTGTAAAGATTGTTCCTGTTGCGCGGTTATCGATCCGGCAGTTAATTTCCTCGGAGGCATGCGTGCATGCGTGAATGTTAAGTTTGAAATTTTAATAAAGGAAACAGACACTTTTTTGAAAACTTTTTAGTCTATGGAGTTGAAAATTGTGAAATAATGATGGCAAAGTAAATCGTCAGAGTTTGCTGAGAAAAAAGATCGTTTATGTTTCTCTTGATTCAGTAACTTCAGGCAAACAAACAATTGAAATAAAAATGAAGACAAGGTTGGTTAAGGATTTGTAAAACGTATTTTTTAATCGGTTTTAATGTACGGTTGAGATACATGGACGATTACGCAGGATATGATGAGACGACCCGAGGAGACTGAAATGTGGACATTTAGAAACAAATGAAGGTGGAGTGGGTCGAAAAGGTCTGCAACAAAAAGGTCCTAGATATGGCAAGTGTAAACGTCAATATCAAAACAAGAAATTTCAATTCTGTGGTCACATGCTGAAGCACGAGTCGAGAAAGAAAGGTATGGTAACTGGAAGAATGAAATGAATGAAAAGTAGAAGAAAACGAAGAAGAAAGTAAATAAACGACACCAATGAAAGGACGGGATAGACGGTGCAGAAGGCGACCCCTCCAAGGAGAAGGAACATCTAACTGACATAAAGTAAACGCTTTAAGAAAGAAGGATGATCCGTTGCAATATAATCTTTGTTAGCTTTAACTGCGTAAGCACACAAGTTTAATTGTTATTAATCGCATAAAATAAAAAAATCGCAAAGTGTATACAAGTATGTACCAAAGTATTATTGAATGTTGCTATATAATAACACGTTGATAACATGTCCATTCCAACATCGCTTCCAAAGTAATATAGAAGCAGTAATTACTGCAAAAATGAAGATTATAATAATCAGTGTATTACAAGACGAGCTTCTGTTTTCGATTGTGTTTTGGTCGTTATTTGGAAGTTATTCTTAGTCTGCTACTAGTACTGCAAACAATTTTGATTTTTATTACCAGTTGACTTCTGATTCTTCCATACGTCTCATTGTTGAGTTTGGGTTTTCTCCTTTACAATATCAATGAGTCGGCCTCCAAGCTTGACCGTGCACAGCACAGGGTAGGTCTCTGAGATTCGACGGTCTCCTATCGAGGCTTTCTTTCGTAAAGCAGCGACATCAATGTAGAAATCTCTCCTCCGCCTTTTGGTCTCGAATCCACGCAGGAGGCTGCTCTTGTAGACGGGGTTCACTACTGCTGAGTGACCCGCAGTAGCCTTAGTAAAATAGTCAATGATGTCTGCAGCGACATTGGTTTAAACAACCAACCAAACCCTGCACTTCGTTCTTTTACTTAGGGCCTTCTCATTGAGGGGTGGCAGCGGGTGTAGTGACTCCGCGGCTATCTTGCAGAAGGACGCGAATTGGACATCATTGGATCCCATGATGGATGATGGGTAGACTGAGGGTGGGGTGCGACGCGGGGCGGCTCAGCAATTATCACCAACATTGTAGCGAACTCACGATTGGAGACGCTACGGTGGTGTACTGGTAACGCGCTTGCCACGAATGCCGAGGCTACCTGGTTAGGTCAACCTTTCATGATTAATTTCAGTGGCTGTCCAAAAACCAGCTGCTAACGGACAGTACACATCGCGGTGCACCAACTAAGTTCGTCAGGACGAACAAAAACTGCCCGGTGTCTCCTCCTGTGGGCATGGTTGGGAAATCGGTCTGCACTTCCCATTAGTAGTCGTTAATGACCGTTGCCCATTGTTGATGGGCGTGTTCGAGAATGCCGCAAAAAACTGTAGTGGTTGCTCTGTGGTTGCGTCTCTCTGTAACCCTTATTTGGGTGCTGTTCGTTCATCTTTGATGCAGGTAAAGACAACGTAGTCTTCCAATAGATTCCCAGTTATTGCGATCTTCGGAACAATAAGTCACAGACAGAGAAGCCAGAGAGGCTGCGGAAGGATGATGGGTCGCAGGACCTTGTCCGAGGTCTTTCAGGGACTAGACCCCTCATTGGGAGGGAATTCAAGGATTCGATCCCAGCTTATGAGCGTACAGAAGTGGTCTGGTGTACACCGTTACGTCCAAGCCGGCGGGTTTATCTCGTCATTCTTAGACGATGATTGCGCGACAATGTGCTTGCTGCCGGCGCAACGAGGTCCATTTGTGTGCGAATACTGTTTGCTGACAGTAGACCTCGTGACGGACGGGGCTCTGCCTGATGAAGACTGGTCATGTTTATACACATGTTTAAACAAGATGTAATCTTGCTGTTTTACTTTGTCTGAAATTTCAACGTGACATACTGACAAAGATTAATTTAAAAAAATAAATGGCGAAGTGAAACATCTGCTACACACACATCTCTCCTCTCAATTTTCAGGTCACATGTAAAAATAAAATACAACTAAAAATATTAGAAAACTATTTTCTCGGTTTATTATTTACACGTCGTTAAAAAGGGTCAACGTATCTTTAAAGTAATGTGAAATCAAATAATTTTAGAAACTTTTTTACTATAATGTTTTTTCTGCATTAGTTTATGCGTAAAGGGGAATTGTAGTACGAAGAAAAACGACTGGTAACCTAAATAATAGTAATCAATCGTTTCCTAATCAGATAAACCCAAATTAAACGCATATCAGTGTAAGCTGTCTAAACAGACTCGACAGCATGTTCAATTGAATATGATTATTAATATAAATATATACAGTATATATATATATATATATATTGATTTCAGATAAAATGTGTAAGTTAACTAGTATTATTTTTTGCGCAAATTCTATAGGATTTCTTTCTACATTTCATTCGTTTCCAGCGCAATAAGTACATGATGAAGTTTTCACTGTATTGAAATAAATGGTTCATGCATGACATACAACCTCCGATTAAAAGCGCAAGATCTTTCTGCCTGCCTGTCGCTCAAGTACATCTTCCAAGACTTAATGATTCGTCAACTTTTATTGGCTTTTGACCGCACAAATTGAGGAGATGCCTTGTTCGCTTGTCTGATAATTGCCCCCGAAATGGGAATTACAGCCGAAAATTCTTCTCATTACCGAATAAATCGATAATATCTTCTATGCCTTTCTTTTGAAAATGGGAAATAAAATGAAAGAGTTTTTAGCGCGTTTACTTTGCTCGTTAATCCGTAAAAAATATTTCATTGCTGTTTACTGCTTATATATTTTTTATTTATGCGATATCTGTGCCAAAAACAAGATTTCTGAGGTTTTAGAGAAATAACAATGACCGGTAAATCCAATGACGCATCCCCGTCGTTTTCTTGCCTTCCTCCTGACAGATTGACCAATTAGACTTCTCCAGAATAAGCATAAAAAGAACTGAACTGAACTGAACTTGGCATTCCAGAACACCCTCCAATGTAGCAAGTCTTAGAACTAACTGATTGCTTCTTTTACTAATTGATTGCATAATTGAAATCTACTTTATAATAGTGAAAGAGTCGGTTTTGTCACAGCTGTCCAAGATCTCCTCAAATTGGGATTTCATGAAAGAGAAGCGAAACAACTCTTTAAATATTATTTAACATTGAAAGCAGTCAGAGGAGGGCAACAGATATGGTCGACTGCCCTTTGGAGTTCTGTCGCCGTGTGCAAATTTCTTGGTGGTGCTTAAATCTGTTTGTATGGAGTAATGCGCACGAATTCAAAAAATAATCCTATTCCAATCCAATCCAAGAGAGCTTTTTCGCCTGGTCGGCTTTGCTCTGTAAGTTTCTACTGATTCAAACAAACTGTAAAGGGGGCCTGTGTAATAGCAGAAAGAATTAATCAAATTAACTATATATGTAGCCTGGCGTCACCCAGCTGCAATAGCAAGTGTCCGAATATCTACTCACTTATTACCAAGACAATAATAATAATAATAACTTTATTTTACCTCATCTTCTGCAATTATAACAGAATATGCACACAAATAGAAAAATACACTACACAAAACATGTTTACAGAATATAATGAACACAAGTTATAATGAGCGGAATAAATCTGTTTTCAATAGTTTTTTAAATCTATCA
>JAUYWV010112384.1:0-12408 GCA_032274565.1 Nematoplana nigrocapitula
CACACACACACACACACTGTCTCTCTCAGGTTCTTGATTCTCTCCCCTCTGTCTCTGTCTCTCTCTCTCTCTATCTATCTATCTATCAGGTTCTTCATTCTCTCTCACACAGACACATACACACACTCTCTCTCTCTCTTTCACATTCTTGATTCTCTCTCTCTCTATCAGGTTCTTGTTTCTTCATCACCCCCATCCTCTCTCTCTCTCTCTCCCCGTCTCAGGTTCTTGATTCTCTTTCTCTCTCTCTCCCTGTCTCAGGTTCTTGATTCTCTCTCTCTCTCACACACACACACATACACACGCACTCTCTCTATCAGGTTCTTGATTCTTGATTCTTTTGCTTATTCTCACGTATTTAATTCTCTCTATCTCTCTTTCAGGTTTTTGATTTTCTCTCTCTATCTGCCTTCCAGGTATTTTAACCTTTTGTTTAATTCTTTCTCCAGGTTCGCTTTTACGTCCATGTTTCACAGTCGTATGGCTATACAGTAACGTGTAATTGAGAGACATTAGGGTTTTTTCTTCAATGCAATGTTTCTGCTGTTCCACAGTTTGAGGAGTTGTACCAACTGTCCAGTTGCAGTAGCTATATAGTCTCTATTTTGTAGTATCTGAAGTAACTTCGTATTTAAGTTAAGGTATTGAAAGGTGGTTACTTCTTCTAACAATTTATCTTCTAATTGCTCTCCAGCCTTTCCTGATGTCTTCTCGTGTTGTCTTCATTTTGTATGCAGGATCTCTTTCTCAGGTATAAGCATCCTGCATGCAGTTTACTATTCACGGCTAGTCTCCATTCTTATATAATGTACTGTATATAGTCAAAGCCAATAAGGTTTCTATCTCGAACAAATATAGACATATATACGGAAAGTGCTCAAGGACTCAGAAAGAATAAATGTGGAGTTCTATGTATAGTGTCATACTCTATTAGTCGCCTTTTATTATACACATAAAAGCTATACGCACTTCTAATCAACACACAATGTGCCTCCGATTATCGCTATAACACGCTGATTATATATATCAGTAATTCCTGCATTCTATTGAGTGCGCTTGCAAATACTGCTGTTATGTATTATGTATATGCGAACACCACAATATCAACATAGCGGCATTTTTATTAATATTTCTTATTTTGAATAATGTTTATTTAGTTTCCAAAGACGCAAATATAATCCACTTTACTGTAGTAATATATAAATTCAATACGATACTGTTTTTTTTTAATTTAGGAAATTAATTTTAAGCTGCTTACAGTTGAGAAATATTAAAGTTATTATATTGTGTTGTAATTTTCATAATTAAATCAGATTAAAAAATTGATTTGCAGTGCTAAAAATGGGCTATGAGTTCCGCAGTTATTTTACAGCAAAAAATGAATAATAAACGATATAATTAGTTGACTATATATCAGCCTGCACATTAATCAACATCCAAATACATTACTTGCGGTAAGTTTAAACGATTTTTACTCACCGAATGATTACGATTCTAAAAATATAATTTTTCAATGATATAAGACGGAACTAATGAAACTGTTGTGATTACCATTGCTTTGATAACTGTTTATTTACAGGATTCCGGCAATATATATATACAGTATACCATTCTTGTGTTGAGTTGTTGCAATGTATTTTAGATATAAATTAATAAAAAATAATCATTCACAACACTTTAAATGAAATAAAACATTAATAATTAATTTAAATCTTGTTTTAATATATAAACTTCTTCTATACCGCGGAAACTTCCCTGGCGATTATTTAAATTTTTTTTGAAATTATACGCCCTATAGAGGAAGCTAATCACCAGTCATTCTATATAGGCTTGATCCTGGTAACCAATTAGCAGATCTTCCTCTCTTTTTCCCGCACAACGTCCCCCGTGTCTTATATTAGAGATTAGTTTCAATTCTGCGCACATTACAGTGCCAAGTCAGGCGTGCACGCATATTCGAGCCCAGAACATTTAATCTTCCGGCGCCTTTCTTAATCGGCCATCTCTCTTAGGCATCGCCGAGCGCTCAAAAGCCGATAATCGCTCTGGTGATTTGCCGATAAGAGCGCGCCAAAAATTGCTATAGGGATTGATCTCGACCGGGTCTGAAAGGGGAAGTGGGTGGAGATTTAGGGGGCGGCGTAGCAGACTTTTTATCACTGAGACAATATGAACGAAGATCAACTAATGCAGTCTTTAGAGCTATAGTCCTCTGTGTCCCCTGGTAACCTCGCACTCCAATGTATAGGACCACCGGTTTGGAAAAAAATCAGTGTTCTATATGTAAGAAAATTGGAGAAAAACGGATAGGGCTTTTTAGAATATAGGCGATCGGACGTGTATTTACCAGGTATGGATGATGGCGTTTTTTGTATGCCCTATTGAAATATCACGCAAAATTTGCAAGATTCTAGTCCTGTAAATGCACTGTAGTGATTGTATATACTGTACCTATATATATTTGGTCCGATTCTAGTTTGAACGCAGACAAACAGAAATGATCAGGAAAAAGACACAGTAACATGCCTACATCTCTGGCAGTAAATCATCTTTATCGAGAAAATCCCACTATACTCAGCATTCAGTAGTGTAATAACACTGGTCAGCGCTGGTTCGCCCTCGTTAGGCCTCATCAGTAAATCACCCCTTGTTTCTAACTGCAAAACATATCATTTTTGAAAGTATATATCTCAAAACACACATCGCCATTTATGACGGCCGAGAGATTTCAACGAGGAGTTTAATGTAAGAACGCGGTGTTGTATGTAAAAACGCGATGCTGTTTTTAAAAACGCGGTGGTGTATGTAAAAACACGGTATTTTGTGTAAAAACACGGTATTTGTGTAAAAACGCGGTATTTTGTGTAAAAACGCGGTATTTTGTGTAAAAACGCGGTGTTTATGCAAAAACTCAGTACTTTATGCTATGTTAATTGGATAGTCATACTAAGGTAAAAAATGTTTTCTGAAAGATAAGATTATATAAAAATGTAATCACAGCATATAGCTATATCTCCTTTATATACACTATAAGTGACTAGTGAACTTACAAAACACTAACTATTATTGTGATCAAAGGGGACATAATAGTTGGATTACTTAGATGAACACCGCGTTTATAATTTTGACATCTCTCGGCCACCATAGCCATTTGCATGAATGCTGATAGCCAGCTTGCCTGGCTGAAAATCACCACGCAAGGACCAAAAGCGATTTAATGTCACAGCGCGGCAAGCCATAAACCGCTGTCCAATCCTCCTGCACTACTGACTGCTAACCATTTCAGTAGTAATTACTCGATAAGGATTCTTTATTTGCGGCATTCATTTGCTAAAGACATGAACAGTTTTTTCACGTCATGACTGAGTCGCTAAAACACCCACCCTCTAACTAACCCAACAAGCCCAAGGGAACTTCTAACTGTGTAATTCATGACCCATGAAACTGAAAACAATTGGAGACAAATTCCGCACAGAATAATATGTGAAATTTTGCCGTATTTTATTTTAAACCGGTGAGTGTGGCTCTTCAGAACTGCATGGTCGGATTAAGGGACCAAATATCTCTGTCAACTTTCCTATAGGTCACGTGACACTACTCACCGATGGCCGCATGCAGAGTCCTGTCCACCGAGTTTCTGCTTCACATAATGAGTGGAGTTCAGAGAAATAGACAGACAGACACAGGGAAAATTATTGCTAACCGTATGCATTTTATTGTCCTGAACTGTGCGAAATATGCAAAGGATTACCATATGATTGCGTATCTCTAGCTCTTCTCTATACACATGAGGCCAGAAGCAGGACGAGTCACCTACAGTACAGACATGAGTGACTGCGTTTTGTACTGGTGTGCGCGCGCGCGAGCGTGTGTGTTGTGAAGACGTTAAGCTGGCTCCCTTCCACACAAATTTTGGCGGGAAGCAGATGGTTTTAAGTCTATAATAAGTTGTCTGCCTCTTCCTCCACTACTGAACTACTTCTTAGCGATAAGGTTATGCGCGATCATGTATGTACTCCCTGCTGTTCTGAATTACTGCTCACGCATTTGCCTTTCAGTCAACAGTTATGGGGGCTGTCAACTCTGTGTGCAACCTCCCCGTACTCCCGTTTTCTGCTGCTGGTACTTCTTCACCCACACACAAGTCTGCCCCCCTTCCCTTGCGCCCCTCAAAATACAACACACCCAGCGAGCATTTTGGGGGTTCTGATTGTTCCCAACTAAACAAAAATTGAAATTTTCAAATTCATACGCTAAAATTGCACTGATGATTATATAATTGTTTTATACGACTATGTAATATTCCTGCGGCGCGGGAGTATAATATACAATCTCACGATATAACTGGAGTTGTGAAAACTGATTTCTGCGTAAAGACGAGTCCCCCACATGTCGACCCTCTTTGCCCCTTTCCTTGGTAATTCGGTGTGAAATCAAAAGAGGATTATGGGAGAAAAGATTCAGCTGTTGTATATAATGGGCTGCCAGCAGTATGCAGCTGAAATGTTCAATGACATACAATGCGAGAACATGCACCCTCTATATCTCTTCTCGCTCTCTCCCTGTCCTCTACACACACATTACTTATTTACCAACATCGCGTATATTTCCATAGACTGGGAAATTTATTTCAATTATTATAGTTCATTGCTTTGGTGTTTTTGGCGAATAAATTTTCTATGAAACATCATAAATTTTTGGCGACAAAATTAAACATAAATTTCCCACGCAGTATGGACTGACTACCGACTCCTATCTTTGAGGAGTTTATAGGGTATAGTGAGTGTTAGAGAGATTTATTGCGTTCTAATTGCGTATTGAGCTGTGTTGATCGGTAGATTTGCAGTAAATTATACAGTTATGTTTTCAATTGCTTTGCAAGTAATTTGCATACGATTTATATCAAAACAATTGACTGAAAAGCCGATAAGCGATCTACATAAATTGAATATAAAACATTTTGATGACTCTTCATCTTTAGGCTTTTAGGTGTTTTAAAAAATGGGTCATAAGAAAAGATAGACTATCATTAAGTACGTTCCAGAATATTTACTGATTAACAGACTTGATTTCTTATGTGACGTCATCGAATAATGACTGGCACAAACGTTACTCAGTTGTACAAAAAACTGTTATGTCTAGGACGGTAACTGAGGACAGATATCGGGATTTCCCTAATTTTAAAAGATAGTTTTAATGCAGCGTTTTATAGGCAGCCAAATAAAAAACGTTGAAAGACAGAAATAAAAATATTATAACTTGCAGAAATAGCGCCTTGTTTTTGCGATCTAAAATATAGGCTGGTCTGCTTTGCAGTTGGAAAACATGGTTAGATTACTGATGAGGTCTAACAATCGAGGTCAAAACAGCGTTGTCCCATCCCTCTCTACTACTAACCGCTAAACATTTGAGTAGTATATATTGTCGATAAGGAAGCTTTATTGCGTCATTCGCAAAATACAGCGGAAATCTAACTATATACATGGGAGTAGAAAGCTGTTCAATATTGCTCTGGCAAAATTCTAAAAGTTGCGCCCTTCTAACAATAAAATGTGGGATATATCAACATTTCTAGCATATAGCTATAAACTACTGATAGCATTGGGTTCTAATTTACAGTATACACACGTACATAATTCAATACGCTTAAATAAACTTAGGCAAAAAACTTATGTCAAACATATTAATACAATGCAAAAAATCAATGTTTATTTGGATAGAAATTTGAATGAATTATAATTTATATTTATTTCTCTAAAATTGGTTTTCCAAAATCAAAATTGAAAACATCTGTTTTTGCCTTGTACAGACGCCCAAATTTTCATTTTTGTTCGGTTTTACTGACTCGACTGTTGCCCTTTCAATTTCTTTGTCACTTCTACATAAGTTGTCCGATGGAAATTATATTTTTATGGGTTAAAGTGCTTAATCTTCTGATTACCGAAATTGTGTTAATGTTAAATATATCGCTGTATTACAGAATTGTACAGTATATAGTGCTATCTTCTGCGACACCGTCTATAATTTGCGCCCCCTCTAAACATATTGGTCCTACCTGCTCCTATACGCCCCTGCTATAGTGCACAATAATTTATTTCTGTGACACACTGACAAACAGCTTTCACAAATGCATCAATTAAACTATACGTATCAGTAGTCTATACGGGGGCTCAACAAAAAGAGAGGACAATCTTGTTGTGCTCAATAATTAATTCACAGCTTTTTATTCACCATCAGCAGAGTACAATATTTTTTGCTATCGGGGCTGCTCTCACTATACTGTTGTAGTTCGCCCCAATAAATTCTATTCATCCATCCTGATGGACATTAAACCGTTTAGTCGTGTTATATTGTTGTAGATGTAGAGAGAAAAGAACATATTTATGTATATAAGTGTACAGCTATGCCCATCTATTCACCGACGTCACTAACAAGCCGCAGCTTTTGTTTCCACTATATATGAGAAGACGCCGATGAACAAACCGAAGGATTAATAATGCAGGTCCTAATTAATTCTTGGTGTCAGCTTGTCTTCCTGCTTGCCGACATCTAACCGTGTCAACGAAATTATTCATTAAAGGCGTCTAGCGGTTTGACATCAAGGCAGAGGAACATCCCAATGTATATGTATACAGTACTTACATGCACACAATTACATATACACTACATACACATAATTCCACGAGTATGAGGTTCTCAGGAGAGTGTATAAATATTTGTTTAAAAATTGAAAAGATATTCATAATTTTTTTTTCTTTTTTATTTATAACTCTGACATAGTGGACACAAAAATCATTTTTTGTTATATCAACTAAAATTGTATTATTGTAATAAATTTATTATAATTAACATAGAAATCAACTTTAATTTGCGCGTTTATGAGCAGTATATATTGACAAGAAAATCTTCTAGAAAATCGAAACCATGCAGCAAAATGATTCCGAAGCAATGCAAATCCACCAGAGCCGATTCACTCAGTGGAGAAGTAACCATACAGTCCGTTTCCTCATTACCTCATTTCTCAACTGTAATATCCACTTACGAGTTAATAATTAACATGTGCTATTCCGTTATGCCCTGATAGCTTTTCCTATATACAAAAATTGCAACTGGGAGAGCAATGAATCGATTCCAAATTTTAATTAGTCGTTCTTCCCTAGATTTCGTCCTTCTCCGCTTTCAACTTTTATACTTCGTCATACAGAACATTTGATAACTTCTTTTGTCGTTTTTCATGTTATGGTCTTCAACATTCAGTAAATGTCTTTTTTAATTGACTAGCTGCCAGTTGACGTTCTGATATGTATACAGCATTTTATAATATTGAAATAAAATATTCATGATTCTCAACCATGCACTCAAAATCATTCGTTCATTGAACTAGCTGTAAGTGCATAGATGACGAATATTCCTATTTGGCTGTATATCCAAACAGTAAAGACAGTTCCGAAACTTGATTTCAAAATTTATATCTCTCTTTCTTTGCAGAAGATCAATTCAGTTATATTAGTATTTACGATTTTTTACTTTGAGTCATCTGTTGTTGGACTAATTCACTTGAGATCTACTTGAATCACTCTCTAATTCTCCAAATTGGGTCTCATTATCAGAATAGGCTGATTAATAATATTTAGAAAAGTGGTTATATAATTCCTCCACTTAGACACCATCTGTCTTGGAACAATCAATCACTCATGCAGAATGCCTTGCCGTACCAGAGTTATAGTGCATGGGGCAGTATTATAGCCTCCTTTTCCCCCCTGTTTATGCATCTGAATGATTTCAAGAGGTCTCGCTCCGGGTTATTGTTTAGCCAAACCAAAATAAATCAGTCTCTGGAGGCCTCGCACCAGCTTTCCCTCAATATATGTCCAACAAACCGCATCTTTCTTGTGAATGTAGTCATCAGCTGCGCCAAAGTGTACTTCCGTCGACCAACAGTATAATGATCTAGCCTTCAGTGCTATACGGCTATCGTGGAGCAGACATATAGCACTTTAGTGACCTTAACCAAGTTTTCATTGTCAATGCTTTTTGATAATACTACCCGTTCTTTCTTTTTGTCCGCTGTCTTAGCGATACCGATATAGACCCTTTTAATTCCATGGTTCGGTTGAGCATCTATCGTTACAGGTTTTCAGTAATGATCATTTGCGCCGATGATGAAAATGGTAAATTTTCGACAAACATTTTTGAGTCAGACAAACATCTATTCCGATAAAAATCTGTTAAACATAATTGGTGAATAAATGAAAATAGCTTCACTGTAAAATCAAAGAGAAGAACTATACAATTTTTAAAGTAAAACATGTATTCACGAGTTTTCCAGTCAACTCAACCTAAAGTCATCGAAATTTTAAAATCCTTTATCCATATGAATAACACCATCAGAAATGTAATTTCGTTCAAGCTGTATTATTTATAAATGTAATGCTTTTACAATTCGTTGTGTGTTTGAAGCTGCTTTCATAATTAAACTCTTCTGATCGTGTTATTATTTTGGATACCGTTTGTTTGAAATTTGAATTCCAAAATTGTTCATTGTTTACTGCGATCGATTCCTGTCCGGCAACGGGATTCGATGGACTAATGCATTTTACCCTCTTTATACATGATTATGACTTTATAGGTTGAGTCGAAAGCTCGCAAAATACCTCTCAAAATCTCTCTTAGTCTCCATGACAAAACAGTTTCACAATATTCGCAGGCATACAAACTATATGATGTATTAGGTGAGCAGAGTTTGCTCTCATGATCAAACCGACATATTGTAGTGCTATTCGCAAATATTCACCCATCGTTCTAACCAGGTATGGAAACTGATCTAAGTAGTTTTCAACGCTCTGCCTTCTACCTTGATTCTTCTACCCGCCATTGGAGAGTACTCTCCATGACCCGGCATTACAGCATCCGGCCGGTTCCTCGCGGGTGTGTGACCAAGGCTGAACTGCTTATAGTGCCGAATTGAAGTCGAGAGACTGACCATCAAAGCAACGCTCTCTAAGGAAGATCCATCTATGGGATGGACGCACATAAGATGTTTCTCTGTCTCCCGCCCGAGCTTTTCTGCATTCTTCGCATGTTGCTATTTCTTCTTTGCCGAGTCTGTGTCGATCAGATTTCAAGATTGATTTGCGGCAGCTTCGTAGGCTCTGGTGGTCGCCGGTTGTAGACCCCTTTCGTCCAGGACTTCTGCTGGAGCTTGTTTCGTTTCTTGTCTCTTCGAAGCTGTCTCCGAATCCTTACCTTAATTGCCACCCGGGGTAGCAGCTTAGAGCTTTTCGGGTCTTCTGACACTCCCAAAACTGCCAGCTGGTCTCCTCGCTCAATACAATCCACACCGCAGTGCGCTGGTATTCGTTGGTAATCGTTGTACTCATTGATGATTTCAATGACCTTTATCAGTTTGATCTCACCTGTTTCCTCCTGCTGCACGCAATACTGAGAGAGGTGGAAAACTGGTGGTTGTTTGTCCACTTCCAGGTAGAAACACATGGGGCTTTCTGATCCCATCTCTGGGTCAAGTCTCAAGTCCATCCATACTCCACTTCAGTTGCATTCTCAAGTTTCCTCCAACTGCCGCTTTTTTCCCGCCTGTTACGTGTGCTCCACGAGCCTCTCACGACATTCACTTTGAGTAGCCACCTTTACTGAGGCCTCAGTCTGTCTAAAAGCCATCTCACAGTTCACCACAGTGAGCTGT
Organism: Nematoplana nigrocapitula; assembly: GCA_032274565.1. NCBI lineage: Eukaryota > Metazoa > Platyhelminthes > Proseriata > Nematoplanidae > Nematoplana > Nematoplana nigrocapitula. Next base: position 9,704 of record JAUYWV010112384.1, read on the forward strand.
TCGATCTAGTCCTTGACACACTTTACTTGGGCCTCCTTACGAAGTTTTTCAACCAGGGTAGAGCTAAGGCATCCTGTGAAGATCCTTGAATCTCTACTCGTGGCTATTGCATTTTCTGAATGGCCGAGTCGGAGTAAAAAATAACCAGGTCCCCACCACATTATTCGCCGCCCATTCATATACAAGTATATTGTGTATGGTCCCAGGACTTCCCTGCGAAGGCTTTCAAGACCAACAGTTTAGCCGACATGGCCCTCGCTCCTGCGTCTGCTTGCTCGTGAACCGCATACCTTCGTCAAATAACACTCCAATCAACTTCGCCAGTGTCACTTGCCTGATCAGTTCACTCTTGTAGTTCAGGTTGAGATGCTACTTCCCGTTATTCTCCCGCGGGTCTAAGATCACCAACATACATTCATTCATTCAAGCATGTTGGACTTCGTATAATCCGCTTTAAAATTTTATCAGGAGGACGAGTTCATCAAGCGCTATTGTCTCAGCAAGGATGGCGTCATAAATCTTTGCGAGATGCTGTGAGATGATCTCTCCAGAACGACCCTCGAGGAAAACCCCTTTCAGGTGAACTACAAGTGATCTTAAGTTTACGTTTCTCCGCTAATGGTTCCTTCGAAATGTCATCGGAGATTTATCTAGGGTTTCAGAATATGCAACCTGCACTACTATCAAGCCTGTGTCAAGGCTATGGCATCCTAAAAGATCGCTGGATCAGCATACCTCGAAATGAGCAGGAATGTACAATCGAAAGAAATAGGCTTTACCAATTGCGTGTGTTCCGCATAGACGGCCAAAGAGTACCTGCAAAACCATCTTTTTGCATCCACTATTTGTTTATCAATGTATCAATACGTTGCTGTTATTATATCTCCATATGGTCTTCTGCTTTGTACAGTGATTTTCAAACTAGAATATGGGTGAAATATTTTTTCTATTGATGGTCAGGCCTTTTTGCTGCACTTTCTTACTCATGTATCTACAAATTTATGTAATTTCTCTTCTGACATAATATGAATTCTGTAATTTAGAAGTTTGGCAACAGTGGAGAAAAATGAAAGAGAATCAGTTTCAGGCAAATGTATTTCCGAGTGTCCTGCCGCTCAGATAAATAACTATATAATCAGAGTCTTTCCTGCCTTCGGACTGGATGGACATTCGTGGGCAGAAAACAAACAGAATTGCAGCTTGGCCTTGTAAGAAACAAATGTCAATATGCAATGGTGTCCCCTACTCCCCTGCATGTGTGCGTTGAACCTACAGGTCGAATCGAGTTATAGTAGCTGTACCTCACCGCTGGCATAGCGAAGAATATGTAGAGTCTAGACGCTACTAGAGTTTGAGGATGAGAAGTCTGTGCTGATGTAGAGAGGGGGGGGGACCCAGGTGGGAACACCCCGGTAATTTTGCTTTTCCGTGTCACACCATCAGTCCCAATCAACATGACCCGATTAGGGTCTGTTTGCTCTCTCAAAACACCTCTGTTTATCCTGGCGTGATACGAGACCTGACACACCGTGGGTTTCCACATAGCCGGAATGTGTCGCCTCCCTGACATTCCCCTGTTGACTTCGAGCAAATACTTTTCTACTTGCCACAACCCCTTTTTTCTTCGGAGTGTGGGTGGGGAAACCTGAATACTGGCGCGCAAATCTAAGGCTTCCGGCTAGCACAATACGTCCTGCATCACTATATACTGTACACATATAGACGCCTATGAGGGGGATAATTCGCGAGAAACATTGTTGTTCATTTATGTTTTTAAAAAAGCGAGAGGGGTGTTCATCACCTGGTCATTTTTATCCATATTCAAACTGAATAATCATTTTTCCTAAGTCGCTGGTTCAATAAAATCAAATTTCTTTCGAGCATCTTTTCCTTCTTTCTACATCCATTGCTTCGCCATCATTTTCAAAACACAGTTGCTCCTTGCTTTCGAATTAACTTCAGAGCCAAAGGTATCATTGGATAGGAGCGCGAATGCATGTGAGAGATCCAGGGCTGTACAGTATACAGTCCTTCGTTTTAAACGAATTATAAAAGTCATTAAGATAATTGGAAAAATAATTCAGGTGGTGATTTTTCAATATTAGTTGATAATTTATTTTCCTCCAAAACGTTGTAATTTTATTGACATTATTTTTAGTTTGTAGTTGGGTAGATTTGGATATGACACTTATTTCAGCATCCTAGAGCACTTTTAAAATTTCGACGTCTTCAAATTGCTCTATATGTTGTTTATTTCGTTCCTAAAAGTACCGAACAATTCTTCAACGTATCTAAATTCATTTTCGTCTGTCGCCCAGTCTAAGAATTCTGTTGATATCCCGATATTTCTTGATTGGGACTGTTAATTAAAGACATAAGGCAAATCTAACACACCTTTCCAAACTACAGTAATTGTATTATTCTTCGTAGTTAAATATGTTGAAATGTTTTGTTGCAGTTGAAAATTTGAATTCATCCTTGGTTATACAATAACCACTGTTTCCAATGATAGATACATTATATATACAGTATTGAATTAGCTGATTAATATTATGCAATAGGCATCATCCTATCTATAATTAGAGAAATATATGTACAGTATGTATGTAAGTGTGTATGTGGGTATGCCTGACCGGTATTTTTCTCCCAACTCTCTTGACGGATTTGCATGCTTGATGACTCAAAAGAATGCTACGCCAATGGGT
>JAUYWV010112395.1:0-12406 GCA_032274565.1 Nematoplana nigrocapitula
TGAGTTATAGTGAGTTATCTGAAACGGCAGCCATCTTGGACGCCATCTTGAATTTCTCAAAACGCTCAAGGGTGCCCGGAGTGCACCCGGCAGATTCTGAAAGAGTAGACCCTGGGCTACCAAAATCAACCCCCAAAAAAACTTTGCATAAAATTTCCAGGTTCAGCCAAAAAATTGGATTTGGCAACCGGACAAAGGAGAACTATCAGCTAACTGTGAAATTGACACAAATGAAAATTGAAATGAGATATCTAAAGATTGCCAAATTCAAGTCAATATTTGAACAATAAGGTTCTAAGAGTGAAACATCAAATGATAGACCTATCTCTCTTTTAACAACATTTAACAAACTATTTTGAATAATTTTATTGTATTTAAACAACTTAACAAACACTATATTGAGAAGAACCATATTCTTTTCAATAAACAATGTGATTTTAGAACCTATCACAGTTCAGTAGATGCTTTGATGTCTACATATGATTATATTGTCAAAAGTATAAATAATAAACTCAAGGTACTCTATTATGTATCTTTATTAATCTACAGAAAGCTTTTGACAGCATTGATTTAGATATTCTCACTGAAAAATTAATTCACTATGGAATATCAGGACCATTTAAAGATATGTTGGATAGTAATTTAAGAGATAAAAATATATGTACAGTACTAGGTAAAATTGAGTCAAACTTACTTCCAGTCTAATATGGTGTTACCCAGGGCAGTGTTTTGGGTCCTTTACTATATTTGGCATATATAAATTACATTATAGTCAATATGGAACTTAATAAATAGTTTTACAGATGACACAAATTTATTTCTTACAGATAAAAATTACAGTGTGACCTATTGCAAAAAGCAAACAAGTCATTAAAATTGTTAGATTATATCGTATAGGTTGACCCTAAATATATAAAAACTGCACTATTTCATTTTCTGTTAAAAGAGAGTCAACTCAACCAGAGCTAAAATTAAAAATTGGTGATCGGTGTATTGCCAGGGAATTCCACACACTAAATTCCTTCGCCTTACAATCAGTCAAATCTTAACTGGTATATTCATGTAAATGAAATATAGCCTTGTTTAATAAATACTTATATTTATTTTATTACATTAGATCTTTCTAAACAGTAATTGGAAAAAATATTTTATCTAAAACTGTAATTGTTTCAAACACTTAGCCTTTCATCACAACTTTGCAGTTAGGCCTTTTTTGAATTTTTCGAGAACACCATCACAAACGACTCTTTCTTGTCGATCTGAAGTCCTTTCTTTACGCTTTCCTCCGCCATCAATAGAGTAATTTAAATGTCACAGTTGCGAAAAGTAATTACAAGTTCCGGCCGGATATTGTAAAGTAGTTTTGTCAGTCCTGCAGTGCAACATTCATTTGAAATAATAGTACACCATACAACGAGAGTGACGTAATGTTTACCTCACGATAGGTACATTTATAGCCATTCGTGTCAATGAGCGAAATAATAAACCTGCAACTTCATACTGTATATTATACTTTCAATACTACAGCGGAATTACCTTTCTTATTAAGAATAAGGTATTTGTGCTAGTTGCAGCAAATAATTGAATGCAGAATAAATGCTATTGTAACCTTTTGTTTGACAGAATCATAATCTTCACAATTTACTGTAATAGATGCCATGACTGAAACATCTAAGGAATTATCAGAAGAAGTGAAAAGCAGTAAAACGCACGAGAGTGGCAAACGAAATATGACCTGAATATTATTATTGAAACTTTGAAGATTGTAAAGTTAGCTCGAATTTTACACTCTTAAAAGGCGTCTACATTTTGAAAGGCAGACATTAAAGCCTATGCGAAAAGAGCCCATATAGTTATAATGCGAAATTAGCGGCCGATATTGGATAGCATGATTATGTGCTAATTTGCAAACGTTGCTGCTCACTTACATTTATGTTATTGAACTTCAAATGGCAATTTTTAGAACTAAGGCGCTTCGGCCTCATCCAATAATTTTAAATTTTTGTGAGCGTTCGAGTGTGTTTTATTTAGCCAACCCCCAGGATTAGCGATGCCACATAATGAATATATGGTAAACCTCGAACAACCTACAAATAATGGTACTGTAGATTTTTCCGCAACAGAAGTACATGAAAGCAGTCACCAACGATTACAGTGTACAGTATATGAGATGAGCCACTTGGACTTTTTGAGCTTTTAACTACCAGTGAATCAACTTTGCTCACGGTAACAAAAGTGTCGGATTACTCGGAATGTAACCGAAGATATATCACTTACAATAAATGTTCAGATCGAAGGCTGCCACCAAATTCATGGAAGCATTACATTTTTGCAATTTATAAGAAACAATATCCAAATGAACGTTTGTGTAATGACGAGGTGTTAGTTGGCACGGATTTGAGACTTTTGTGTAGCGTCCGTTCTATGCCAGGCAGTGCGCTGTGCGACGGTTTCGTAGTCGTGTGCGCGGGATGGTGAGGCGCGGTTGCTTTTGAGAAGAGTAGTGCGTTGTTGTGTCATTTCTTCGTTTCGTGAATGGGAGCCATCAATTGATTTTTTTATTTGACATTTAGTCGCGAATTACAACTCTTTCATTGTGATTTAATTTCCATGTACATGCTTGTATAATCATAAGTTAAAAAAATAATCAATATATTGAAAAATTATTTTAAAAAAATGATCGATTCTTTGTCGTTATTAATGATTGATTTTCTGGATTTAAGTTATGCACAAATGTGGCAAGTTTTGAGATTGTGCAAATAATAGTGCATGTTGTTTCCAGCTACTCAAATGGTGGGTGCCCAAATTTCAGCTCACTCCGATTAATGGTCTAGAAGGACATAGCTAACTCACAATGTTATCACATTCCGAGGATAAAAGACTATGTTGGGATTGGACTTGTCGATTATAGACTGCAAAAGGACTTGGCTACGATGGGGCGGCCGCCTTTCAATGACACATTTATGGAGTTGCATTACCTCACTGTTTGACACAAAGACATTGGGCGAAAATCGAAGGCAGTACGGGATTGTCGGTGAAACCGATAGTGTTATTTATATTTGTCACCTATGATCGATTTAGTTCGCCTGAGTGACGTTTATTGCTGCGATGTGCTGCAGTGTCAGCAGAAATCGCGGTACAAGCATAACGGACGGTGTGAACTAAGTGTGAATTTGCTGAGTGGACAAATAAATGGTCTATCTACCAAACCGGAAGTATTTTTTCTTTGTCAGGCATGGTCTTGAAACTGCTATGGAGATCATCAATTTGATCAAATACTTTCCAAACTTCCAAGACTTACCAGACAGAGTCAGTCAGAAAATGAGTCCAGATGGTCATCAAGTTTTAGGCATCTTTGCCCCACCAGGTGGACTGTGTGCACATGTGATTTGAAAGCAATCTGTTCAAATTATTTCCCTCTATTGTAAACCTTTGAAATTGTCAGTCATAGTTGCTCTCACGAAGCAACCGATATACATGACTTAATGTCGAACTTTACCACGTTTTAGGATGCATTCGGGCTTTTGCCTTTCGATCTGCTAAAGTAAAAAAATACGACAGCTGAGGTAGCACATCGCTCGCTACCGTCAACCTCATTTGTTATTAGAGCAGCAGAGGAACGATGAGTTCGTCCATTTCTTCTTGTCTGTCATGGATTAGCCGACATAGCCACGTTTACGCTGAGCGCGAAATCGATATGAGGTCGGTGCCGACGACAGCCGTTTCCCAAACAGATATCAAAGCCTACTACCGCCAGCAATATTTCGAAGTGCTTGATTTAATCAAAGTGGTTGTTTCTAGATGTTTTCACCAATATAATTTCAATGTGGTCAAAACAATCGAAAGCTATTTGAATGGTGCTGCGAATGGAGCAACTAAACGCGTATCTATTCCTGCGAACATTAGCAATTTGACAATCTGACATTGGTATGAATCTGCTAATAATTCACACAAAGATTGTTACCATTTATTTTCCAAAACACCCCTATCAATAAGGTGACTCGTTTAAGTAGTATCTGTGAACAAAACGGATTCTTTGTAAGGTGGACAGGCTACTGCGGTTTTATCTTTAACTCTTTCTCTCTGTACTTAGACTATTTAAAAAAAAACATCATTCGGAGAGTTGAAACTGTATCGCCTTTAGTGTGTAACCGTTGAACATGTACAGTGCGTAGCTAGACATATATAATCACTTCCTCGGCCCATAATAATAAAATAATATGCCCCTGTGGCACTCTTTCGAAAATCAATACCTTACTCGACTATGCATATGCCTTTGATATGTGCAAGAAATACATAAGATGTCCAATAAAACTTTATGTAAGAATTACTTAATATATATATAATTCTAAAAAAAGTATTGTATACCTAAATGTTGCTGTTGTAATTAATTTTGGTAATTGGTTCACAAATCCAAGTTTTCTGGTTAAAATGTGTAATGATTGTCTGGTTTTATGTTATAAATTGCTGCTGACGATGAAGGGGTCTAAATTACCAAGTGAGACAAAGGTATGGGATAAAATCGGATAATTTCATCATTTTATTATAAACATTTTTATCATATATATTAGCTCACTGAAATTAGTCACACAAGGGTAATAATTTTGTTTAGAGTTTCATAAAAATAATTTTAGGAAATCCAAACGCTATGTTTTTCTATGAATCAAAATAAAATTATGCTTTGTCTTTAGTTACTACAATTTACTAAAATTAGAATAAAATAATAATAAATTATAATATTCTATTTTTTTTAAAATACAAAAAAGCTAGTGTCAGAATCAGGACTTTTAATCATCTGGTGTTTGAATTCAATACTATGTGTTTAAATATGTGGACGTACATTTATAAACAGTAACCTGAGCTGTCGGAAGCAATTACAGAAACCTTTATATGAGGGCGTTCTAAGCATCTGCAGAGCAGTAAAAAATACAGACTTCCCAAAAGGTTTGTCAAAATTTATAAAAATTATTTGTGTCATTTTTTGCGAAGTACTATTTGCTATTTTTCTTTTAGCCTAAGATGGTGTTAAGATGGAAGATTTTGTGCTCCTACAAAAGCTTGCTCTATCAACAACATTAACGCAGTTTTGAGTGAAGTGGTTTTGATAAATGACACATTTATCCAAACCAATCCAATACCTCATTCACTATTGCCGAATAGCATCTCTTTTTCGTTTGTAAATGTGACTTTTATTAGTTTTAAAATTGCAGACTCATTAGATTCCAGTACAGGTAAAGAATTGGCATTAGGAAAACGAATACGGAAAATAAAAAAGGAGAACCAAACATGTAATAGCAACCGGTTTCGACCGTTCAACAGGCCTTATCAAGCCAAAAGTTTTAAATGATGCGGGTACAAGGTCATCAGACAAGAAAATAATAACATGAAATGAAGTCATTAAAATTGTTAGGACAGCATGTTTAGAGAAAAGGAAACACCGATATTAGTTAAACGAACTTTGAATGACTCGCCCCCCACTCTTATCTCCAACAACTCATGGATCGCAATCCCAAGCCATCCCGTGTTTTCTTTAATTACATCGTTCCATGTGTATCATTTAATGTATTTAGTATAGGGAAACTCGCTGTCCTTATAAACAGAAAAATCTGACATTTTTCTAATAACTGTTCGCCTTAAATATAAAACAGGACATAGTTAGGAATAAATAAATAAGCGATGTTTAAAATCTAACAACTCAAAATTTAATATTCTACAGCACGTAAAAATGGGGTACATTCTCTAGAATATCGACTGTATTTATGATAGTGGACAAGTATATTCGAATGCGAACAGTCTTCAAAATAATGCACGAAAGCTGAGACAAGCCTGAGTGAATTGAAATTTGTTAATAACTCGAGGATTTATTGAGGACTATGAGCCCACACTATTACTAAAGAAGTGTGTTGTTAATACTTGGTCAAGAAAGTGTATTTTTATACACCCTCAGCGCGTATATAGCACATACATCTGTAAAGTAATTTTTCTCCTTTTAGCACTTGGCATATCTCTGCGAAATATGGCGAGAACATTCAACTCTGTTTTGATGATTATGTCCGTTTGATAATTGAAATTTTGTTGGTTTCCACCATCTTAAAACCAAAGCCTTCTTTAATCATTTCAATAAAGCAAGCAAATACTATATAGGCTCCAGGCCACATACGGCAAATGTCACGATTTTTATAATTTAAACAAAACGCATGAATTCCTGCACATGGAACGATGCAAAGCATGATACCCGGTACCCTTGAGGATCTCTGCTAACAAAACCTTCACCTGTCAGTGGCTGTTTGAGAAAAGTCCCATATACACAGTAGCTCGAGACGCTAAGATAGAAGGCAAACGGAATTCGGTGATTTAGTTTCTCTATAGCAAGCAAGTTAGGTGTATGGCGTACATAGACGTCATCGAGCTCCTCATGGTGACGTATATGTACTGTACATACGTCATAGTATATAAGGGGTTAACACTCGGATTAAGGGTTCTGATCTATCTCGTACTAACTGTTTAGGATCTTCTCTTCCAGATTATTCAATAACTTCACGCACAAATATTGTCAGCCCACTAATTTGTGGTCTATAATTTCTTGGTTTATGCTTGTAGAAATGGTGGTGAACACTTTGTCTGCCCATGCTTGAATGACTCTGCTATGATGTGTGTCACAAACTAATATTTTTTGCTTTTTTATAATTCTTCATTACTTTTGTTATATTCATAAAATCAAATTTCTGTTAAAATGCAATATTCAATGTGGTATTCACTCAGATCAGACATTTTATAAATCAGACACAAATATGCGTGTTTAGTAGCTTTAATCTATCAATTATTATAGTCAGGAGGTTCCAAAAGCGCTGCTCTGGCGCTACAACTGTACGCCGTTTCTCTCTGTCCATTGCTATTGTTGTTGACTGAGGCCGAAAATCTTGCCTAGGAAAGGGACCTCCTAGCCAGCAGGACCGCGCCACCGGGTTGGTCCGTAAGGACCGAGAGAGAGAGAGAGCAGTCGCTCTCGCCAAAAATCCCTTGCTTGACGTTTGACGTGGCCGGGCACTTCAGGAGCCAGTGCTCAACTGTGTGTGGCTCATTCGGGCAAGTTGGGATTTGATGATGAGTCCAAAAAGTGCCGATAGGCCCCGAAAAGCATGTAGTGGCCACTTCTGACCTGGGCGAAGAGCACTGCATCTTTCCTGTTCGAAATACATAGCTTTGAGGTCCTTCCTCCAGGAAATTTCCTTGTAGATTTCCCTCGTCCGTGGAAGAGTCGGCGCTCCGCCCCTGAAGACTCGGTCGATGTAGGCTCTGGCGCACTCCCATGAGATGCTCGGCGTCGGAGAGTTGGGTTCCGATGGTCCTGAGGTCAAGTCACCATCAGTCCAGGTCGTAATGTACAGTATTTCGTCTTTTGTATTGCCGCTCGTCCTCTTCGTCTTCTTCCTTCCGTAGAGCCTCGAATGATTATCTTCTCCAGTCCATCTCTCCTGATTATGTGTCCGCCGAAGTAGTGCAACATCCTCACCTCAATGTTCTTTCTCAGAGTCATGTTTGTGCCCATGCTGCCATGACTCCACTAGTTTGTTCTTCTATCTCTACAGTTTACCCGTAATGTCCTTCTGTAAGCCCATATTTCGAAAACATCCACTTTTTCTCGTCCTCTTTTGTCATCGGTCCAGATTCACTTCAATATGTTGCGATGGAAAACGCGATAGCCCTCAGGAGACTGAATTTCAACTTGATCCCAACGTTCATACTCTTCCAAATGTTGGACAATCTAGCAAAGCATTTCCAGCCACCGGTAATCTTCTCTTTATTTTGTTGCTGCTACTGCCCTTGGTGGTGATTGAGGAGTCAAGGTAGACGAATTCATCAACTTTTTCCACATTGCATCATCAGGCTTAAAGTTGCTGAAATCAGTTATGTTCTGGTAAATTATCATTAATTTCGTTTTTCTGGCGTTGAGTAGTAGACCTGTTTCTGCACTGAGTTGTTTTATTTGCTCCAGACTGTTCGAAAGGTCTCTTCTGCTGTTGCATAGCAGAGTTGTGTCGTCCGCTAATCTCCAGTTGCTTATGCGTCTTCCGCCTACTTTTAGTCTTTCATAGCCTTTGTTCATTGTCGACCTGATGATGATTTTCTGCATAGATATTGTTTACAGGGTTGGTGATATTATACAACCTTGACGAACTCCTCGCCCTATTCTAAACCACTCTATGTCGCCGGAACTTGTTCTGACCATTGCCTCTTGGTTCACATACAGAAGTAATACATATAATCAGTTGTTGCATTATTTAACAAACAAAGTTTTTATTACTTTGGATATCCATAAATGTCAGATGTTTATACGTTGATGCACCTTTCAATTTTTTCTACATAAAAAGGTAGTATCTTATAGAACACCATGTACAATCGTACTATCTATCTCTTCTAAAAAATTAACATGCTACATCAATTTTTGCATACCCGACATTTGCATCAATTTTTGCATACCCGACATTTGCATCAATTGATGCTTTCTTCGAAACTACGCAATATACCGAGCAACTTCCCGCGTACACTTCCTGATACATACTAATTTGTTTACTAGATTACGTTTTGCATTACTTTATCGGTTATTGCCCGAGAAAACCATTAACCGTTTTTCCCACAAAAATATATTTTTTGGATATCTGCTGAAAGCATTCATTCATTAATATGGGATTCTTGTAGTAAGTGCATATACATGTACTACATATACATATATAATACATTTTGTAATTGCAAACACTAATTGCAAGTTAATCAAATTTTAGAACACAATACCAGAACACTATTCACAGTTATCTTCGATAGTCACCAAGGTTTGAGATATGCGAAGTGGGAGCAAGTTCACAATGGAAGAAAAAGGAACACACCATATACGTGTTTAATGTGTGTAAACTACTTTCCAATGCAACATAAAATAATTTTAAAATAAAAGATTTACTATTTAAAAAAATTAAACGCAAAAGAGGGAGAGAGGGATAGATAGAGAGATGGAGAGAGAGAGAGAGAGAGAGAGAGAGAAAGAGAGAGAGATAGAGAGAGAGCGAGATGATAGAGAGAGGGGGATATATATATAGTGAGAGGGATATATATAGAGAGAGAGAGGAAGGGAGAGAGAGAGAGAAGAGAGAGGGAGAGAGAGGGAGAGAGAGATGGAGAGAGAGGCAGAGGGAGAGAGAGAGAGAGAAGAAAGATGGAGAGAGAGGGAGAGGGAGAGAGAGAGATAGAGAGGGGGGAATAGAGAGAGACGGATAGAGAGAGGGGGATATATATAGAGTGAGAGCGAGGGAGAGAGAGAAGAGAGATGGAGAGAGAGAGTGAGAGGGATGGAGAAAGACGGAGGGAGAGAAAGAGGGAGAGAGAGAAAGAGAAAGAGGGAGAGAGCGAGAGAAACTTAATACAGCAGCGTTCACTTTAAATACCTACTAAACAGATTATAACCCTCACCTCACTTGATCACCCTCTCTTGGGAACAGTCGTGTAACCTCCAGTGCCTCGATGTACACGATATACTCAGGGCCACCCTGCGTGGTGGTGCGACACACGACACTACGGGTCATCTTGATTAGGTTTAGGTATGCATATAATGTTCTGTGAACATTGTGCCTATTTTTGAAGCATATCATAATGCTGTATATAATGTTGGTTTCGCCCAAGTTAGATGAAAACTGCCTGCACGGCCTGTCAGAGGAATCCATGACGGTGGACTCGTATTTTTTTGGGGTTCCGGCTACTCTGTCGACAACATCTAATCTATCATAATGCTTATATCGTAGTCAAACCAGGAACTTCTGATTCACAGGGAAAATACACGAAGCCCATTTAAAAACCTTTCTGATTTAAATACTTTCCATTTGCACTGGTGGTGTATTTAAATCAGATCGCGCAGAAGGGTGTAAAACGTTTAATTATGATAATTCCATTACGATGAAGTTGACCAAAGCTGAGTGTTCATTTCTTTCTCGTCCACAGAAAAGAAGAAAATGGAAGAGGTTGAACGGTCTATTTCAATACTGTCCCGCTTGGCCGCCAACAACGAATGCCTTGGCTCCATTCTCGAAGGGGTTCGATCAGTAGTAGAGACAATAGTTTCCCTGGCCGAGCACGGGAATGAAGAATCCACTCATCGCTCTGTTCAGGAGCTGTTCATGCAACTGCTTAAGGTATTCTAATTCCATAACACGTTTCAAAGTAAAATCACCCGATAACAAGTGACAATTTTAAGATTAAATCTTAGTTTTTAAATCTCATTTCTGTCGATAAAAACTAATGAATGACCTTTCAGTATTAGAAAAAATTGTAAAAGTTTGATTCAACTAATCTTTGCATTACGCACACATACATTTTATATATAAAGTAAAAATTGTTTGGTATTTCTTGCTGAAATCAGTATTTACCAATTTCGTCAACTTGTGTCAGCTGAGCGAGCTCTATGAGCTCGGCACACGCCCCCTTTCTTTGTTTGCGTCTGTGTCACAGTCGGGCGGAAGCGTACTGCGAGAGAATGAAATACGGAGAGTGGCGCGAGAAGAAGAACCCCGCAGGTAGAATCGGAACGTTGTTCCAAGCGGAAGCGTTGGTGATGTGATTAGCAGTGAACTGGGCGTGGAAGAATGGCTGTGAGGACATCTTGATATGCTTGGATAGCCAAGCTTTGCCGAGAACGCTCAATGAAGAAACTCTTAACACGGACACAGAAATTAAACAGCTGAGGAAGGAATTAATAAGACAGGCTAAGAGAGGAAGATTCGTGCTGCAGTGGGTGCCGGGTCACGTCGGAGTGAACGGGAACGAGAGAGCGGATGAACCTGCGAAGGATGCTAGAAATATGAATCAGGAAGAGGTGGGATTGGAATTTGGTGTGGCGAGAAGAAGATAAAATACCATCCAACCCTCGATAAAAGAGAGAGGAGGATCTACGGTGGGAAAATAACCAGAACAACAACAAATCGCAAAGATTAAGTCTTGTTAGCCCAACTAAAAAGCTGTTACTACACCTGGACAGTCACTACAAGAAGAAGTTGGAGGGGTCACTGAAATTGAATGTGAGAGGTGTGGTATGAAAATGGTAAGGACCACTGGTTCAGGTGTCCGGCTCTGAAGAGGACGAGATAGCCAAGTGGCCTATCGGAGGAACTTGAAAGGATAAAGGACGAGCGAGCCATTTTGCGGTACGTGCGCCGGACATTAAAGGACTGAACTGACTGACCCAGGTACTGCAAAAATGTCCGCAACAACAGCAACAACTACATGAGATTGACCCATTGCTTGGACCATAATATTTAGAGTGTGGACTGAACGATTGCCATTGCCTAAATACGCTGACCAGTAGAGATGCAATTGTGATGCAGACTTTCAACGCATTTATTATACATTTTCTATATTTATTGAGATATCGCATCGTTTCTCTACAGCTCAGTGGCAATACAAAGAAATAGTGTCTTAAATAGAAATCTAATCATAAAATTTATAATTTATATATATTATTTGCAGTATGATATCGATTGATGAGAATAATTTTAAATAGCCATTTTGTTTTACCTTTCAGATTATACCTTGTTTATCAAACTCCTTAGTGTAACAAAAAAGGTTATGCTACTTTTAATTTTAGTCTGTACAGTCATGGAAAATTAAATGTGCTCTTGTCAAGAAATCTCATGTAACCTTTAGATAGATATAATAATGCTTGTACACGTTGTTAGTCTGAGAAGCAATCGAAGATTTTCCCATAATTAATGTTTTCATTAACTCGTCCCTCAGGGATATCTGATTTGCAAATTGTTCGTCATTGTTGTTTGGATATTTTCATATTCCCTTTTTGTGTTTTCAGATTTATCTCATCCCACACATACCAAGATTAAAAAGAAAAATGAAAGCAAATAAGTTATACTATTTATCTGAAGATATGTGTGTCTGCTGATATGCAGCGTGTATAAACACATACGAGTTCCGGAAGAGAAAAACCTCTCATATTTTACAGGTTAACAAGAAGACCAAAGTAAAGGAAAAAATGAATATTTTGCTATAGATGACTGCTTAGAGTCAGCTGGCGAGCAAGGAAACTCAACCAACACTGAACAGTTGGGAACATGTGGCAGCTGATGATCGACATCAACAACATATCGAACGTCTTATAAAAATGCAACCAAAGATTCCACTTTTTAAGAGCAATGCTGAGGTGCAAGTTTTCAAAAAGTGACATTATCGCGTTTTATTTTGTGCGTCTATAAGGAGCATTCTTGAGTATGGTGCTCCTGTATGGCATTTTGCTCTAACGAAGAAACAATACGAAGCAGTGGAACATATGCAAAAAAGATTAATAAAACTGATCGAGAATATTAGTCCAACCGACCACAGCTATGATTATGACGCAATCTTAAAGAAATACAAT
>JAUYWV010112406.1:0-12406 GCA_032274565.1 Nematoplana nigrocapitula
TACATATATTATTTAACATATATTTTAGAAATATATTTTTATATATTATATTTTTTTGTATATTATATTAATATTTTGGTAATCCTACGGTTTAGCGTCCTTAAAAAATTTTTTTTTTTTTAAATTTTTTTAATCAAACAACAAGTGCTAATCAATATATATATAAAATAGAATCAAAACAATATAAAATCGATTAGATGTAAAAAAGCAGAATAATGCGATGACAACGATGTGCGTATAATTTAGCAAATTCTTTGAAATTTCTGTCGATCACAGTTCTGTTTTTCTGTTCTGTTTTGTTATTTAAAAATGCATATTTTTTAGTTAAATTCCTGTCTACGTCCGTAAATCTTTGCTAAATAGACATTTATCGTGTGTGAAAACTGAAGACATTTCGATGCAAGCTGTCTTGTTTCGATAAAGTATTCTGTCAAAGTGACGCGAAATCTGCAATTAGTCATTTTTTAGAAGACGCGCGGGTTAAACTACTTGTTTGAATTGTCGTCCTCAACTTTTTCTTTCGCTCTACATCACATTGAAAACCCTTAACGGGGCAACTGTTATAACGGTCTGGCAAGTAATCGGTTGAGTAGACCACCACCGCACCGCTTTTGGTGAGTTTTTTGCGTTAGTGTTCGGCGGGAGTTGGTGATTTTCATTAAATCGTACAAATTGGTTAATTTCACTTTTCAGTAAGTCATCGCACTATACTGTTACACGCTGCCAAAAATTGTTTTTATTTTGTTGGCATACGAAAAATGTTCACATTGTACCACCGAGACCTATTTATAACCTGCAGGTATGGTAAATAGTCTGAGCTATGTTTTATATAACATATGTTTGTAGCTATGTGAGTTTCTCTATGACAAAAGTGGACGCTTTCCTCCAACATTAAAAAAAATAATTTTCTGCTTTGAAGCTTGCGCCTTATTTTGTTTACGTAACAAATCCGTCATGCTTTAGGCTTTTCTCAATTCCTGTAAAACCTCAACTTTCACTTCCATCTTTTATATTATGTTCAAAATATTCAGGGACCGATCTAGAGATTTTCATTTCAGCGTGATGAAAAGTGTTGTTTTCAGTGTCTTCCAGCGGGATGAAAAGTAGTACTTTTTTACAATCCCGCTGTTGTGAAATTATCCCTTTAAATTTAAATCGTTGTATAATAAATAGACAAGAATTTATTTGATAGAACTTTAGAAATGTCTTCTATTTTGAGCCCTAAACCGTTACGGGCGATACACTTTAGCAGAATATCGACTCCATAAGGTAGAATCTTTGTAACCCAAAAATTATGCAAGGCATCAAAATAACATAGTAAAGTCTCCTTATTCGGCTTTGCAGCAATGCATGCTCCTTTACCATTGAAGTGTGTATCGCAGTACGTAGCGTAATCCTTCCACCATGTCTCGTACCGATCTGCCGATTTTGAAGGCAAAAGTTCATTACAAATATCTTCAACTTTACGTTTCGAAGCAGAAACTGAAGCCATTATAAATAATGGAATAATTTAACGACACCTAAATTTTTAAATATTGATTAGCATTGAGCTTTCATCGCTAAATAAATAGCTTTTCTAATGAAATAACTACTTTCTCATTCCGCAGAAATGAAAAGCGTAATTCATCACATGGTGAAAATAGCAGTTTCATACCTCGTGATTAATTTCAGCCCCTCGGGTCAAATTCTTCACTCGGGATGAAAAGTGCTACTGTTTAAAGGATAGGGGGCTGCAAAACATTATATAGGCGCAAATATATATTGTTCATTACAAAGGTATAAATAAACGAAACACTAAATACGACAAAAATTCTATTGAGATATTACATTGTACAGCTCATATATGATGTTTATAATATAAAACTATTTGAGTTTTAAGATGCAAATTCGATCAGCTCCAGTCGTCGAGGATGTGCACAGGTGAAACTCACTTTTTAGGACGCATCGATGGTGATATATCGACTGATGTACATTGACGCTAAATTTGATAAGCTGTAGTTTTATTCGGATGATAATATTTAAATATAGGATGATAAATTCCAATTTATTGTGTCCAGGATGATATTTTTAATTTCCACTTAACAATGAATTATCATCTAACAAAAACAATTGCTTAACATGAAACGGACAAATATAACAAAAACGAAATATTCAATCAGAAAATGAATCCGTCAAGGTTATTTTGATTTTCTAAGATTTCGTTTTTCGCTTTCTTCCTTGGACCGCATATATTGTAGCCGACGACGTTACACAAAAAAAGAAAACCAGCTTCCCCGAAGATTCATTCGCTCTGGCACTGTAAAATATTCGCGCAACGACAATACCGAACTATGGCCACTCATCACTGAATAATTTTCTTGGGAATAATATTTGCAAACAGGCTAGTAGCACCAGTACGCCTTAATCCGTGGAAGGTATAATAACCCACAAATCCAGCAGTAGTAAAGATATTTTTCACGCACTATTCGATGGTATGCTGTCCAAGTTGAATTATAAGTAAATATGCCTTGGTATAATTATAATAATTGAATAAACCTTTAAGGCAGAAGTTCAAACAAATACTTATTAAAATAAATTCGATTTTACAGTGGTCAGTCATAGATTTCGATTCTCTGCAATTATACATATACTGTGCAGACATATCAATACCTATCCCAACGCGTCACTGCCTAGATTAGGTTAAATCATCACATTATTTCCCACTATCTTCTGAGCAGCTCGTTTGTGATCCTCCCCACATCATTTTGTTGTGCGCTCATCTTGTGTCCTCCCAGCATTAATGCTACGGGTTGATAGGCAATTACAAGACTAATGTGGTTCGGTGATCGTTGTCCTTCGGGAAACTTCTGAGAAACAAATTTGAAAAAACAAGAAAATGGAACGCTATTTATATTCTTGTTGGAAAAGCTGAACAAATGCTGCTATTTTTAGTATAGTACTGGTTGGTCATTAAATCGGTAGTTTTTTACATTATCAGATTTATAAATAGTTTCAACTGAAGAATGCTTTCATTATTTAAATGATATTTGACCTATGTGAAATGTCACTCAATGTGCAGATTTAGTTAAACTCGTGTAAAACGTTCATTACTGGCGAATCATCATACGGTAAGTAGTTACGTAATAGATCCAAATGCCTTTTCCCTAGGCGAGGGAGCTGGCTGTGGATCCCAAATCTTCCGGCCCAACTCTATAAGGATGGCGTGATGCTATTAATTTGCTGTGGTGAAATCGTTTTCCGGAGCTCCTGACTTGACTTGACGAAACTAGTCGTGTGCTATAGTCAGAGCTGGCACACGAGTTCAATATACTTTTCCGAGTCTCGCAAAAACAAATAAAAAAATTATTTGTTAGAATAAGCATGATTATTTGAATACGAATATACAAAGCGGTCGGAATATTAACAATTGGGTTACATATTAATGACATTCGGCAGGATCAAAACGATTTTAATGTGATTATCGTGAGTCGAAAATCGACGAAACGGTCAAAGATATGAATTTTTAATTGTACCATCCCTAATAGTGGTAATAAGCTCGTATTCTCTTATGTATTTAGATTTATTTTATGTATGCTGCATATCTATTAAAATGATTTTGATCAATAATTTACATCGTTGCATGAAAATATAGGAATATGTTTACTTGAAAGTTATATAAAGGTACAGTATAAAATTATCAATTTGTAACCTTTTAAGGCCTTAAGGACAAATGCCATTTAAGTGCTCAAAAGTTACCTATATTAGTTATACATGTATGTAAAGTTGTTACAATGCATCGAGAAATAACTGCATCCACGATGGTAGATAAGTATTGCTTTAGTATTTAAAGGCGTGCCGCCGATATATTATGGGATAAATTTTGTTAACATTTTTATTATTTGTACAGAAAATAAATATTGTTTTATAAAACATATCCCATGAGACCGATAGTGTAACATGTAGAATGCAGATAGTTTATTAAACTTAAAACTTGTTTCGAGGTTTAAAGAACATAAATACAAACCGAACTCTTATCATTTTCCTTCATATTTTGTGGTTTTAGGATATTATGTTTGAGTATATAAATAATTTTGAACTGAAAATTAAAGGTAGCTTTAAACCCCAAAATTTAAATATGGTTAAATATTAAAAATTATTGACAATTGGAAAATTCACATGGCAGCTCTCTGTAGTCCGTTAAGTGTTTCACTACTTTTGTAATTCAGGAAGCAGTAGTGCGTCTGATAATGTATAATCAGTAGACATTTTTCACAGAAGAATGCTAAAATAGCGAAAAGAAGTGGATAAAAAATAATTATTTTCCAGATACGCTACATTTTCTCATCTTCAATTTTTAACCTTTTTTTAAATATAGAACTAAAAGCTCATTGTAAAACAGGAAAACTGATAATCATGGATGGCTAAAATATAAAATGAAAATATCGTGCAGTCAACCTGATACTTTATTGATGCAACCTGCATAATACTTCTCCGCATGATTGCAACTACTCGTACGCATCTGTTGTTGCGCAGTGCGTCTCGTCAGACGATCTGGAACTCCCTCAGATACGAGTCCACTAACAGGGATTCCTCTGCGAGGCCGTGCCGGCAGATATATCTAATTTGGGCACATAACGTGTCTCAGAAGTGATGCTAAACCGTTTAATATCATCTGCGTGATTAACACGTAAACGAGGTAAACACCAGCCCTCTCCTATATAAGGGATACTCAAACTTTCTACAGCATTATAGTCGTCGGAAGGGTGGCTGGTCGTAATGTTTACCAAAAGGCCCAACTTTTACAGAACACCATACATATACCTAAGCCTAACCAAGATGACCCGAAGCCTCATGTATTCGCACCACCATTCAGAGTGGTCCCGAGGACATCGTGTGCGTAGAGGCACTATAGAGGTTACACGACTGTTCCCAAGAGAAGGTGATCAAGTCAGGTGAGGGTTAGACTTTGCATGTATTTACGAACCCACCTTATCACAATCTCAAATATGTTTTAAATACTCCATGGTAATGTAACATGTAAGACTGTTATCATAACAGCGCCAAGGACAGCCAAAGAGCATCTGCAAAAACATCATTTAATATTGCCCATTTGATTATCAAGAGATATATTGTTGGTATTCTCGAATAGCCCAAGGCTAATCTGTTGCTGTTGAATGAATAACAAACTCTATATAGGGAAAAATTGACAAGTTCGATGGCCGCTTTGTAAATGGGTCCTACAAACGACCGAGTTATGAGTAAAACGGAATTTTGCCTTTTACGCTGACGAAAAATATATAAGGGACCAGGGACCATTCTCTGCTCATATTACAATAAACAACAGCTCAATTATCGATTTCACCACTCATGTGTGGCAGTTCCTTTTTCACCTGAGTGTATCAGGTAAACCAACGCTCAATACTTATTGATTTTTATTTTCCTGTACCTGATTGGTTAACCATTACTGTGTTTCATGTCGTCTGTGAACCACTTACACCTAGGCCATCTCATTTAGTTGTTTTGAAAATATAATTTCTATTTTGTTTAAATTGAAATTCTATTTTTTTAATTTGAAGTTTTAAATTTTTTAAATTTGAAGTTTTACTTTTTAAAATTTGAAAACAGAAGTTCTGTTTTTTTAAATAAAAATTAAAAGCTGTAGTTACTGAAATTTAGTAGATTATTATGTGGAAACAGTAATCTTTTGTTTCTCATCCAACTCTGTGTCTGTTTGTGCCAAAATGGTCAGTCAGTTGTGTAAAAATAATTACTTTCGCGCGAGTAATTAGATTTTCCATATATTCCGATGACATATGACGAAGGATAACACAACTCGCAGATTATCATGCGGACGAACTATGACGGGGGTTCATCTGGTTATTTTCCCCGATGCGGGTTTTGTGAAACATGCGACAGCTAATTTGGTGAGGCCTCGAATTAGTGCACTCGACTGCATATGGAGTACTCGGCGTGTAGCAACGCATTAGGCGAAATAATAATACGTTGTTACTCGTGCGCAAAGCCCATATTTATTCGGCGGGCTGGATGTGGTCAGTGGGATATTTCCAGGCCGATTTGGACTAAAATTACCCCACTGGAAGAAAGCAATACAATCATGGGATGGGGGGGGGGGTATCTGGCCTGACCTCTGTCTCCCGCCCGTATCATGCGTTTTATCTCTGATGTGCAGCTTTCTGATTAATTTGTTTCGACTTTCATCGGTTGCCGTTTTTCCTGCAGAATGGGGGACATTAAATATCTTTCCCCAAACAAATAAATTTAGAGGATTGCAGGCATTTGCATCTTAGTTCGAGAAAACAGCTTTTTGATTTAGCAATCTTTCGAGGTATACATGCAAGGGTGTCTCAGAACTATGTATAGGTAACTAGTTATAAATTATTTTCGTATTAAAATATTCATCGATTTGAAATTTGACATCTGTGGATAGGTAGAAAAGCTATCGATTTACTGTATATTAATTGAACAGTGTACTGTAACATACTGTAGTTCCTGTATTTCCAAGTGAAATAAGCACAAACCGCTCTAATCAATAGAAATGACATACACGCTATCTATCTATGGAGTGTGGTGCTTTTGTCAAGCAGGTTCACGTTTATGCCATCAATTTTCTGCACTCCGTTAGATTTTCTGCTTTATCTTTTAGATTTTTATATGAATCTGTATTTAATTCTGTTAGCATGCCTTTTATTGGCTTTCCTTGTCCACGTTTTCCACGAAATCGTCCTTCGGTGATTGTTTTCATTAGGTTATCTTTTCTTAAGATGTGACCTATCCAGTTATTCTTCCGTTTCAATCTAGTCTGAAATAAATTACGTCTTTATTTTATCTCTTTTAATACGTCTTCGTTGGTTTTCTGATCCTGCCATGATATCGTCTCCATATCCACATTTCGAATACTTCTATATTCTGCTTATCACTTTCTTTGAGTGTCCATGTAGCCCAGGGTTCAAAGAGGCGCTGAGGACTATGGGGCCGTTTACTGATGTGTTGGAAGTTGATGTCTATCGTAGAAATTCATATAAATTCGGGTATTTTCGGTAGAGATGGGACTCGAACCCACGTTTTCTGGATCCAAATATTTGCTTGTCCTCGCCTTATCGCATTCGGCCATCCGCCCCAAGCTAGTTAGCCAGAATTGCCTTCTAATTTTGTTAGTGTAATAGCGATAGTTTGAAGATTCGTCTTATAACCTAACACAGAACTAATTTACACTGTGTAGTTGAATGAGGAATTTAGCTTCCTTTTTCTAGATAATAAATAGAACCACCAGGTAAAGATAAAATAAAATGTTTATTGTCCTGACGTTGGCCTTATATCAAAATTAGTTTCTAACGCTCCCAAAACAGATTGTTCGAGTGGTGTTTATAAGATTCTTTGTAAGGACTGTGATAAATTTTATATTGGTGAGACTGGCCGCAGCATTCCCGCTCGTATTAAGGAGCATAAATGTGCTATTAGAACCTTCAATAAATAAAATGGTTTGTCCAATCACTTTTTAAATTTTAATCAAGCTATAAATTTTGATGTTTCGTCCTTATTATTTCATTGTAAAGATTTCAAAATTAGATGTGTCAAGGAATCTGCTTTTATTAAACACTACTCGAACAGTCTAGATAATCTAAGTTCTGGCTTGATCAATAATCAAAGTAGTGTGGCTTCTCAGCTTGCGAATTCTGTCAGTTAGCGAGGACTGTTCTTTTTATCGCCTTTCGTATTTAACTGCTGTATTTTTATGTATTTTCTCGCTTCTATATGATTATGGTTACAGTGATAACCGAAAAGTCAGGACAATAAACATTTTATTTTATCTTCACTTGGTGGTTCTATTTATTATCTATAAAGAAGGAAGCTAAATTCCTCATTCAACTACTCTAGGGTTGAAAGGTTTCGATATTAAACAATCAATTATGTCATTAAACATGCAATAAATAATTTTAAATGATCAATATTTTATTCAGAGTTTGTTTGAGAATTTTTCTAAAACATTGAATAGATCATCCAACCAAGACGACTAACTATTTTATTAAATAATTTACTAATCCTTTGATAGACGTCATTATCGCGTGAGGAATTTCAAATGAATATAAATTACTGGAAAGTAGAGGCGGTATTTGTCGACAACAGTAAAACCGGTAAAGCTGACATACAGTACAGTATTTGCAAATTTGAGTGCTTTGAGTCAACGACTGTTGTACATAAATCTTAATAAATCTCTTTGGTCTGCCTCGTTGTTGTTCAAAATTCCAAATATTTGCCTCTTTTCCACTCATTCCCCAGGTGTTCTACAAACTTGAGTCTGTGGGTTGTGTGTGACCTGATTCAATGAATAGATGATTAATATTATTTCTTTACTAATATATTAGTGCACTCCAAATAAAGAATAATTAAGATAAAATATATTCTCATTGTTTTCTGTTTCAGTGTAAACGCACTAACTCTCATCTCCTGACTCGATAGACATCACGCTGCCGTTTCTCGCAGCAATGGCGCAGAATCAACAGTTCTAACATAGTTTCTTTTACTAATAGTTCCATAGTTGAGATTACGTTTTTTATGGATTTCGACCATTTGATTTGTGATCATTTTGAGGATAACTATAATCAGTTATTTGTGTGCTGTTGTTCTCTATTTAAGATTATATACATTTTTAGTCAAAGTAAGTATTTCATGATATTTACACTGTTTTATTTATTTATGTATGCTCTGTTCAATAAAAGTGTTGCTAATTATGTATTTTCTGTTTTTATGCTAATGTTGTTTCATGGCTTAGCTCGGTATCTGGGCGTCTATTAGTACTCGAAATGTCTATACAAAAAACAACTATTTTAAAATGTAGATTGTAGTTTTCTGGCATTGTCATAACTATACTTTAAAGTGGCTTTGCGTTTATAAGTATGATGGACTTACTAGAGAACAACAGCGTAGTATACATCAGCCATATTCGAGACTCTACTAATGCATTAAAATCCTAATCTTGTTTGATAAACCGTGAGATTCAGTCCATTTCGACTAAAGCGATTCACTCTGCTCTTTTAGTTTGGAATATCATTGCTACCGAAAGTCAAACACTCTGCCTTCGTAATTACTGAAGTGCCTTTGTGCAGATTTCAATGTACTAACATAAAATTGTCATGTTTACATGTTGGCATTTCCGTTGGTATACCTACACTCATAATGGCGGTTAAAACAATATTTTACGGGATTTTTTGTTTACCAAATCAGGCATTATAAAACAGCTATATAGCATCAGTGGCCAAATAATTCTAAACACCTCAAGACAAAATGCATTAGTGAGAGGATGTGAAAACGGACAATGCTATAATGATGCGTTTTATCATTTACCTGAAACGGATACAATATTCCGGAACGCTATTGATTTTTAAGATACCATCTGTTCAGGTATTGTTCTCCTTAGAAACACACTGCGTATGCATATAAATAAGTAATCCTATTTGTTAAAGTATTCCGAAATTGTAACGTGTAATTCCACAAGAACAATGCACAGCTAGTTATTTGACTTTGCGCTCGTCTTTCGACAAAGACTGACACGTTACAAGTTAATAATTAGCCTATTAAGAGAATAGTATGACTCACTTTGCCTAATGAGCGACATCTATGTGTTATCCTTAAAAATAACGCATTTTATATGAATTTTGACATTTTAAAATATCTATGTACCATAAGTAAGGAAATGTATAGATAATATTTTCTATATTTTACTAGTTGATATATTTCCGTCGTTGCCTGGGAAGAAATTGAACATTTTGTGGAAATTTTGCCAATTAAACTAATTTTCGCTTAGTACTCACGTCCTATACAGACGGGAAAGAATCATGGAACAAAGTTCAATGCTCTTCCATTGATCAAAGTAATAAACAACTATTCATAGTACTACAGCTATCTTTTTCAAATTCACCAGGGAGAACCTCTTTTTATAGTGCCTATATTGATGTAGCATTAGAGCAATTGTCGAGAGAATTTGAATTCCTAATTCTGTAGTATCGATTGTGAGTAACATTTTCTAAAACGTTTACTACGACTGCTATATAAAGTACTCTACCGCCGCACCCCTCCTAGTCGAGTGACTTCATCCGGACCATCGAATGAATAGACTATATAGTAATTATTTAAAATTTAACTGTTTCTATGTTTCCATTCATAGATTGCAGAAAGAATACTGAAATAAAGCTAGGTATTGGTGTATGTTTTACATGTATGGGAACAAAATTAACTGCCTATATAATATGTATAAAGAAAATTATTTTAATTAGAAATACCTGTTAAGTTTTTACAGTATATTTTATCAGTTATAAATTAGCCGAGCCATGAATTTGATATATCTGATATTAGGTTTTCTAAACTAAATGTTGAATATCAATATAATTCTAATCGAAACGGGACTATACTAAAAATGCAGTTCATTGTTTAGGGAAAACTTGTAATTATAAAAATGGAAACATAAATTGCTGTAAATATCACTTGGGATTTGTATTTTGTTAGGCCAATTATATTGATTTGAATTGCCAGTCGGTTGTATATACCATAGAGTAAGGACATACAGAGGTTCATCTCTATTCTGTTTTAATGTTTATTTTTAATTACCTGCATGACCGACAACCCCCTTTTTATCATACAATTAATATATGTTTATATGTAACAAATAAAAATATAGTACATACTACTACTTGTGTGGCTTCTACCTACATTTCAGATATAATCATCTATAAGGCGTGTAATCAACTAGAACACCTATTTTTTCGAGATTTACCAATTTTTACTAAAATTTTCAAATCATACCTTTTTTAAATTTTCTACTATTTACAAAGTGTAGGGATAGAGTAGTAAATAACAGTTTTTTCGAGAAGAACATTTTTTAGCTATTTAAAATCCATTCCGTTGGATAGAGAATAATTATTATTGTCGATAAAGATAAAATTTTCAAGTGCATACATCATTTTTTAAGAGTTGAAACTCTGTATGTCCTTACAATATGATATAAGGGGCAATCGCAGGTGTCATGGCTTACACTTTATGTATATTTAAATCAATAGCTATACGCAGGAAGCCTTGACAAGGTTTTTTAAAAATAAAGCTAACAAATTATCCATCAGTGATATTGTAGGCAATGGGCAGGATATTAGGCGTTATTTAGCGAAAAACGACATTAACACGCCCTATCGCCATTATCCAATGCCGGCATGGAAAGAGCGGCATCAACATCCTTTTCATCAATTTGTCTTTCATGCCAAGTGCGATGAGATGCCCATTCAACATGTACATTGTCGTTTCTTTCATGCTCACCCTCATCGAATTCAGGCAAAGATGGTGGAAAGGAAATGGCACGGCGCTCACTGTAGTTATTATGATGCGTTGTAGGTGATGTGTTTTGACCTCGAGCGAATCCCTATGAAAGAACGTGTCAGGTCCGGAGCAAACGAAATGGTATGGAACGTACTGCAGAAACTGCGTATAAAAGACGACTCCCCTCATAACAGAGGAGAAGAGCCTAGATGAAGGTGGTCAATCGAGTGCTCCGAGGAACCCTTTTTAGACCTCCCAACTTGAATGAGTTGGAAACCTTTTGTCGAACAAAGTCGGAGACGCTTAACACGCGACGCTACAGATATCGACCACAAATATTATCCATTAAAATGAAACATTGTGCCACTCTTGTCTTGTTTGCATCAGGCGCGTTTCGCTGTATGGGAAAGTGTACAAAGTCTGATGCACGTCAGATACTATCGTTTTATTGCATGAAGAGTAGACTGATCCACTTGAACTCATCACCATGACAGTAACATTTCATGTTAAACCTATCACAATGGAGTTTGTCGACCGCTTTGATGCGGAGATTTCATATGAGCCTGAACTGTTTTGTGCTATTCGGTTTTTAAGTTGGCCTGATGTATACTGTAATCTGTTCTTTTCCAATTCCGTTTTTATTTTGGGTTTGAATGCGGCGCTGCGCGCAAACAAGATCAAAGCCTGTTTTGACTCTGTCATTGTATAAACATAAGTAAAGTTGTTTGATGTATGAAAAGATGAAGACTTTTGATGTGCGTTTTAAACATAATGCCAGCATGATTATAGCTGGGCCTCTCAGTCGGGTAAGACAATTTTGTACAAAAGTTACTCAAACATCGTCAAAGGTTCTTCGATCGAGCCATAGATCAGGTGTATTGGTTCTATGGCGTCTCTCAGCCAACACTTCATCGCAATCTTAGAATGGAGGGGGTGATTATGGAGGAGGGCATACCATCATCGTTTGATCATATTAAATCGAACAGCATCATTATTCTGGATGATCTCATGCAAGAAGTGAATGCCTGAAAGGAAGTAGTCAATTTGTTTACAAGAATAGCCCATCACCATCACTGCTTTGTCATTCTCATTTTACAAAATCTCT
>JAUYWV010112417.1:0-12406 GCA_032274565.1 Nematoplana nigrocapitula
ACCTCATTTTTCAATTAAGCATAAGAAAATCAACGCTGTTAATTAATAAATCGATATTAGACTCACGGGTAAAAAAAATTTGCCGTGAGGAAACTCACGCCTGAGTTGCCAGCTTTGCCGTGAGATTAGGCGTGAATTTTTTCAACTATAAACTCACGGCAAATTTTTTAGTGTGTAGTATTTGTGAGATGGTGATTCTGTAGATCTAAGCAGTTTCTTTTTTGTAACATCTGTACCAGGGCTCAAACTGCCGGTTCTCACCTTCATTTTCTGCCCGACCTTGCTTCTTTAATAGCGATGATTGACCGACTCTTTCACTTACTCCGCTCCGCATTCTTTCTTTCACCTATTAATCTGTGTACAAAACCAGCAAGTACCTTGCTTTTTGGGTTGTTAAAGTCTCTTTCTTTTCGACACCGTCCCTTGATCCTTGTAGAGATTATGGCGGGTCAGGAACAAGGGCTGTTCCCGATCCTACCAGGTGAAAAAAACGCGAAGTTGGTGGGGTGTCCTCGTATGATGTTTGTAACCGGTTTCCCAAAGGTATTTATTCTTGCTATTAAGATGTCCACTTCAGACACATGCTGATAGGATGTTCTGGTTTTCCATTACAGCAGATCCATAACGCGGACAATAGGAGTAAATTATCGTGGAACACTTTGTTTATTGACTGAGTGTCGCTGTCCGAAACGTCGGTTTCTATACTCTGCCGTATGCCCGGGAGAAGACCAAGTGTTTTCTCAGGTCGTACCTTTTGAAAACAAACAATGAAATATAAGGCTTTACTCTTCTGTTGAGGTTTACCTCTGATCTTCCTTATTTGAACCCAGCAGCTTGGAACTTGGAAAAATACCTGTCCACTCCAAATTGAAACATTCCTTACCCCATCCATTCACAGAGCTTGGTTAAATGAAGTAAAAAGGGCAGTTAGCCTGTAGTTCCTAGGCTCTGAGGCTGGCTTCCCTTTCTTGATGTTTGGGATGATCCTTGCATTTCATTAATGATATCGAGAAGCTCTTGCTTAATCTTACTATAGAGATCTTGCAAATCTATGTCGTTTGATATTTCGCCAATTCCTAGGCTTTCACATGGTTCGATTTTCTTTATAACTTTACTAAATTCTTTCATTCTGAAACTGCTGCTACAGGATCCACCGCGACTTCCATTACAAGCTTGGCATTTTTATTTTCTAGCATCCTTTTCTTTCAATTTTGAGGTCAGCTGGTTCGTTCTTCAAGGTTCTGTCAGCGCAGTAGGTTAGCTTTCACCTAGTTCGTAACAGCTGCTTTCTGTGGTGCATGTTGTCCTGGTATAGCTGGACTTTTGATTGCTGTTGCTTGTTTATTCTCTCTTTGCTTTCCTTCAATATAATGGAGATCGTGCCAATGCGGGTTTCTTTCCTAAGCTTGGTCACTTTGCCCTAGAACTTCCTGAACATTTTTTCTTCTTCTGCAGACGCCTTCCTTAGATGTTTGCGTTTGTTCATCACATGGTCGCACTTACAACTGTTCCAGCGTCTCTTGCTCTTTCATCTTTAACCGTGTGCCACTGCAACTTTAATACATCGTGTACTCTGCCCCAGTATGTCCAAAATCTTCTATCGCTTCTTGTCTGGCTTATTTATTCCTACTTGGCGTCAGCTTAGACTCCTCTCTAGGGTAATATCAATCAAATACTATTGTATAGCTTCTCGTACATTATCGGTGCTCCTCTCTTGACTTCCATATCCCGGTTTCCTGTAATTTCTCTTACTACTGTGCAAGGTGACGATTATATGGTACGTCAGTAACACGTTCAGACCACATTAGAGCGTGGGAAACTGTTAGATATAAAATATCGTCTAGCTCAATACTAAAAAGCTTGCCGTTTCCAAATTTCACGAAAACAAAAACTCCCGATCCCATATAGTTAAAAAATAGTCAAATTTTTACCTGATATGAGTTTTATTGAAACATGAAATAAGCGGTCGAAAATATTTAGGTAAACTGAGAATGGTTAATGAAATAAATTAAGTCTAACGAATTAATAATTCAAAGTAGTCAAATTATAATACAGAAAACCAATGTACGAATGTGAATATGTACACATACATAAACAATACCGTCAAGTGTAATGATCGCAGTTTTGAAGTGCGACTGGACAAAATACGACTAACATACCGAAAACAATCAATGTTAATTATATGCACGTAAATATACTTGTAACCCGATCATTGGGTGTCTATAATCACATTCATGATGATAAAATATATGTGAAAAGTTGCAAACTGATACGAAGTAGGATTAATTGCTGTTTTACGATAGAATGAGAGGTATACCGTAGGTTTGGAGTTCACGCTGTAGTGCCCAAGTAAGCAAGTATAGGTCAGTTATACAACGGATGAATGAATACCATAGAAAAATAAATCAGAAGACAGTCAAAAATGAGGATGGCAAAGTATCATTAAGAGTAGTTCTACTACACACCTAGGAGAAGATTTAACACAGTTGACTGCAGTGCTCAATCAAATGAATGGTGGTGCACAGTTTGAAAGACATAGGCTGTCTGTCGATTAGGTCTATACACACACAGAGAGAAAATGGGGCTACTTGTATGTATTGGTAATCTAGGAGAAACCGCTCTTTCGCAGTAACTATGCGACTGGTTCTTTTTCGCGATCCATCTTTTCCTTAAGTCCTTCCAACATCTCACAGATATCGTCGAGGTCACGTTCGACCGCGGTCACCGAGCCTCTGCAAATAAAAACAAAATCCCATTTAATGTATATGAAAGAGATGGTGCGGCTAGCAGGTAAAACTGGCTTTCGGGCTATTCGACAGGACAAGCGATAAATGCAGCGGAAAATGCCTTGCAAAACACAATAACGTCGTTGGATCTATAACAAGCGAATGCAGCAATAAAAGAGGCAGACCATACCTATAGCTCACAACTGCAACACAGAGCAGTATATCTTTCATTAAAAGGATAGGAAAACAAGTATGGATTAATGAGGAGACCACAGCAAGGTCGAAACAGTGCTGTCTGATCCCTCCGAACTACTTACTGATTAAAAAACCTTCATTAGGAATTTCTGGTAAGGGTGATATATTGTGATCAAAGTTCGTACGCCTTTTTGATTTTCTCCTGAATTTTTTTTTTCACATACCTATCAAAATGTCCAATATTATTAGAACAAGTAATATGAGCATGTTGTATAATGTTCATTTCTTCAATCCTCACAGTAATTAGAGAGGGGAGTTATCTTATTGGCATCCAAAATAAATTCTGGAACAATGCCGCTATTTATTATTTATTTCATATCTAGAAGACTAATATTCTTCTACACATCCGGTTACGTAGGCATACATCATTTTCCTTAAACATACAAAAAACACATTAATTTCAAACATAATTTTCACTGTATTAAATTACAGCCGAGAATATGTACATAAATAATATGTAAATCACTGATAACAAGTATTTATTTAAATTTCTACATATTGTAGACAAACACAGTAATAACAATATAAAATACCAAAGTGTTTCGAAATTTCACAAAATTAGTCAATGAAAAAGATTCTTCTTTGCTTGTAATGGCATCACATAATTGCTTGAGATCTTCTGCTTCCCACGAGCCTTTTCTCTTAACGCATTTGATTCTATACAAAGCTGCCTGAAATTTCCTGTATTCTCTGCCTCCAAGCACATCTCGTCAGAAGAACTTTTCAGCACACTATGAATAACCCCTTTCCCCATTGATTTAAGGACAAAAACAGGCAAATTCCCTAAATTTTTCCTGATACGTGATATTCACCTATTGTACGATCATCCAATTTAAACATTAAAACAGTTCCATAATGTTTAACACGTACTGATTTTATAAAATAAGGTCTACGAGAAACTGTTTACAAAAAAATCGGGTGGCAATCTGGTAGGATGCACCAAATGATTGAAATAGTTTATGTAAGTAACAATATCACCAATACGCAGTTTTCTAACGTACGATTTCTGGTATCATTACAGTATCACGTCCAAAACTAATATTATAGATTAATTGCGCTGTTTATAAACTTTACCTATTAGAAAAATGCCATGAAACAAAAACTAATAGTAGCCATAAAAAATTATATCAAATTTCATTGTATCAAAGATTTCACAAAAACGAAGCACCAATCTTACAAACGAGAGTCTTGATTTCAATTGCCTCTCCTCAACTGTATATGCGAACAGAATGAAACACCTTTTAGCAGAAACACAAGTAGATGTTTGTAGACGGTCGCAGGTCCTCTTTGACTTTCGTGTTACCCAACTCTTATTACTAACAAACATAGGAATATGAGAAATATCAGTCAGTGTATTAACTTTATAATTCATTAATCTTATTAGTAATAAACCAAGAGAAAACGATTACATATGCCCAATAAGAAAAAAACAAAAAGATCTAGATTTCCAAGAAAGAATCGAGTTTGAATGAAAATTGAGAATCCGAATCAAGGAAAGCTAAACAAATTCTAATTTGAAAGACAACGGTTTTCAATTTTTTTCACAAGAGCATTTTGCAAAAAAATTTACGTATTTGTTTGCTACAGAGATAGTTTTATTACGTCTCATAGGTGCAGTAAAATCCTTGATTATTTATGAATAGCGTCAATCTAAAGAAACACTTTTAAAACCGAAAGAACTACTTACTTGCTATTTAGACTAGACGACGAATTTGAATCTGAAAAGAGAAAAATATGCGAAATAAAAAATTGGTTGCAAAAACGTTTAAGAAACAAAAAAGTTTCTTACTAATTTCGTACTGTCACAGAGCTTGAAACTCATTACCTTATCTTTCACAGCTCAATTATTGAAATTGGAAAGTTTAGAGTAGTCATTTTAACTTTTAACTTTTTCATTCACCAGTTTTAATTATCTGGGATAGTTCTCAGCTCCATCTCGTAATGTAGCTACGCATTTTCACTTTCATTTGACAGAAGTTAATAAGAATAGACCGAAAAACATTGAATTTTAACCTCAAGCTGCAGAAAAGATCTTTAAATCTCCACTGG
The DNA here is from genome assembly GCA_032274565.1 of Nematoplana nigrocapitula. Lineage (NCBI taxonomy): Eukaryota > Metazoa > Platyhelminthes > Proseriata > Nematoplanidae > Nematoplana > Nematoplana nigrocapitula. Next base: position 5,031 of record JAUYWV010112417.1, read on the forward strand.
TCTAAAGATAAAACAAGGATAGTCAAAAGATAAAGGTCCATTTTAGACAGTAATCATAACCCTTTATAGCGCTATAGCCCTTGTTTCCTTAAAACGCCCACACGTCCAATTCCCGATGTCGACAATCCAGTCAGCACGCCTCCTTTGGCGCTTAGTCCTCTATTGTGTCTAACACCAAGCTCGACAATCCAGTCAGCACGCCTCCTTTGGCGCTTAGTCCTCTATTGTGTCTAACACCAAGCTCGACAATCTAGTCAGCACGCCTCCTTTGACGCTTAGTCCTCCATTGTGTCTAACACCAAGCTCGAACAGCGGCTTTTATCTCCAGTTTTCGAATATATCCACTTTGTCTATTATCCTGAGTTCGTTTCCCCAGGAGACGCAGCACTTGGCTTGCCCAGGCAGGACACCTCCGCCACGAAAACGCGGCTGCATAAAGGCACTCACTGCAAATGGGCTCAACCGCACCATCACCGGCTCAACCACTAGAGGAGAGGAGATTTCGTTAACCCAGCTTCGTACTAGGCACTCCCCCCTTCTACGGAAAAGCGGAATTTCCCGACTGCCCCAACTACAACGGCGGTCCTCAGGACACCCGCCATCATACCCTGGACTGCCCCAACTGCAGCGGCGGCCCTCAGGTCACCCGCCATCTTATCCTGGACTGCCCCAACTGCAGCGACGGCCCTCAGGTCACCCGCCATCTTATCCTGAACTGCCCTGCTCACGCGGCTTCCCGCCTACGACACCTCCGCCCAAGCCCCAGGAGTTATTTCCTTCCTCCGAGAGGTCGAGGCGTTGACGTGTCCCCACGACCGGGAATGACACACAACAACAGCATCCGCCTCGACGCCCACATTCGATTTCATGTACCATATACTGATATCCTCCGTCAATACGCTTTTTCAATGTTCAAATATTACAGCTGTAGCTTTCCGTCTAACACAGCCTCCTCGTCACCCCAAAATTCAGAGCCAAAACACTGTGTTTTTCGTCCAAAGTGGGCACAGCCACTAGGCGTGTGGTGCATTCAGCCGAATGCCCAGCCAGTACGTCCCGTAAAGGACGCTTAATTGCCGGCAATAACCTCCTATGTTTCAGTTTGTTGCCTTATTGGCTTATGGCGGTGGAATCTAATCTCTGCTTGCTTTACAAAACAACTATGTCGCATTCAGTCAGTAGCCTGTCTATTAAAAAAGGTGTACACTGTTTCTTCCCCGTAACTCTCAGTTCTTATGAATCGATTAGGCTCACCCGGAATTCGACCAATCGAACCGCCCCTTTCGGCAGCCCGTATCGTGCCTACATTCTCATTGGCAAAAGGCAGCGTAGATCCAACGGTGCCGTTCGAACGGAGCGATCCTGACCGACTTAGAGGCGGCATCGTCTCCGTGATGTTCTCCAGGATATTGCTGCCAATTCTACCGTCCGGATAGGCGTGGTGGAACAGCGACGGACAACTGGTCTTATCGTACTCCCCACAGCCATCAGCTGGCGTAGAGACGGAGCGTTTGGGTGGCGCGGGACGGGAGAGGACGGGGGTCGGTGGACCACCACCAGCTAATGAGGAACACGTCATCTGTGGTGGTGCCGGTGCTGGGAGGAGAGGTTTGCGTCGTTGGAGGGAATTGGAGGTGGGTGTGCCGGGGGCGACCATGACCGCACACCGCACCGCTGACGAGGAGTTGGTAGGATGATGGTGGCAGCAGGGTGGATTGGGCAGACGCGACGCTTGACTGCATACGGACCGGTGCACGCCTGAAAAGGAGACAAGGCTTAAGTGAAAAAGGAGAACCTATGCGAGTATTTTGGGGTATATTCATCAAAACTCAAAAACTACCTAGTGGCAACTGAAAGAGCATGTTCGACCAGATATACTGGAGACATATCAATACAATATATATATATCTGAATTTATAGCCGTTAATGAGTCATATTCGTGGATTCAAAGCCTGTAGGTGGAGGGGTATCCACACGTGCTTACAGTTGTGGGCTATATAATATACGCCACAACCAGCATGTTCGACAAGCGATCTCGTGGATTAGTGGTCAACTTGTTCGACAGCTGATCACTGGGATACAGTACTGACGAGGGTCAATAACCCCAAAAACCGGTCTGCTGGTGGATTATCTTGTCGAATAGGTAATTTCTCATCTTTATTACGTTTAGGTTTTTAATTTGTTCCCAGTTACAAAGAAACCACCCTCTCTCCCTCCCTCCCCCTCTCTATCTCCCTCTCTCTCTCCCCCTCTTTCACTCTCTCTCTTCCACTCTCTCTCTTTCACTCTCTCTCTCTCTCACTCTCTTCATTTTAAACCCAATCTTCTCCGCTTTATTAACGCCCCACAGTTCTCTATCATTTCTTGCCACAATTCCTCATTGTTCACCCTCTGCAGGAGACCGTAAATTCGTTATACCACTACCAATCGTGCCACTTTCTCCACATAAGCATGCGTATTCGATTGACAAGTGATACTTGCTGAGAAAATACAAATAATCAAAATCGATTAATTAATCATAGAATGTTCGTTGGTGCATGTTCTCTTGATAGCAAGCGGCTCAGTTGGCCAACTTACCTTCATTTCGTTCACAACTCGCAGCAGGAGCTGGCGCGCTGGGAAAGTCAAGCTGGTAGGCTCTCGGTGGTGAAATCATGGCCCGATCACCGGATGGCTGTTGCGGTTTGAGACGATTCAGGCGTTCTATGGCCAAACTCATCTTCTTCTGATGACCTATGGGGGAGGAAGGGAAGGGGGCGCAGATAGGAATAACACAGTGGTGACACAACACCGACATGCAGTCATAGCTTACCGAGCTTCTCAATTCCGAGGTCTTCCAGATCTTCCCAGGTCAGCTGCATCACCTTGTGCATTGTAGTGTAGCCCTGCGATTGGAGAGGTTCGAGGTATTCTTCCAGTTTCAGAAGACGTAGCCAACGCTGCACGCTGTCCTGAAATAGAAAAATAAAATTGTATATATTTAATAAATACAGAAATAATCTTAGTATATTACTCACAGTAGAATGCAAAGAAATAGACATTATATTCGAATAAAAAAAATATATTCTCACGGGAATGTAGTCAGGCAGACCATCCGGTACGCTGAGACGACTCAGTTCGGTCTTCAGCCTTTTGCGATCTCGAGGATTGGTGATTCCACTGGCATTGAGATCCTCCGGTGTAGCTCTGGTAAGGGTCCCCAGATCGTAACCGGCATGAATTAAGCACTCGCCATACCTGTAATGTTCGCAATATATTCATAATATATTAGCATACATTTTAGCAAGTCAATAGTAGGAATTAAATTAACAATTTCATAAAATCGAAATATTGCCAACCTTATCACCACAATGCACTACATAAGCCATAAATTCAAAATTCGATACTTCTACAATAAGGACTGTCTGAGTACAGCTCTGCTGAAGCAAGAGTCTGACTCATTTCGGGAGGTGTGTATTGCTTGTCTGCAGTCGTCTCGCACCTCCGGCTCGTGTCACTTGTCTTTTTGTTGGTTGACTCACTCATTCACTAGGTTGCCTCTGTTCCCCTTCATCGTGAACTTGATGAGGAATAAATTAAATTACCATACTGAGAGAGGGAGACGCGCGCGCGACACGACCGTGGCAAAGCAAGTACTTGGTGGCAAAAATCAATAAAATCAGGAAATCGTACGAAATCTACACAGTGAAATTCACAGGTCCATTTTGATCACCTGCGTATAGTAAGTCGGATTCTATGATGGGGCAGAACACAATTTTAAATAATAAAATAAAAATTTTAGCTTCGGCTGTGATTGGCTACAATCAGAGTTACATTAACAGATAAATCAATGACCTAAGTACCACGGCGTGCCCTACGACAGAAAGCAATACAATTATGCTACAGATCTTTCCTTCGCGTTGCATTATTTCTACACTGCCTGCCTCACCAAGTCAGGACTAAATGCACTGCTCACTCTCTGGATTAAATTGACCGACACTTAAGTTCTGGAGCTTGCACTACATACTGACTATAAACCACCATGAATACCGGTACTCTATTTTATGTACAGCATTCAGACTACAGTAGCATTGTAAAATTGGGCGAGGCAAACTCACTGGGCCATTCCGACCGAGTGCAGCCAATGGAGCATTAGCTCGGCGTCCACCCCCAGACCACCACTGTCCGAAGAGGCGGCCAATGAGAGACCGCCGTCCAAACTCAGCATAGAAGCGGCCCCTCCGACCAACTGATGATGGTCGGTCGACACGTGAAAGTGTCCGGCACAGGAATATTGGGCGCAGCTGTGCTCGGTGGGCGAAAGGGGAGCCGTCGTGTACAGCGGACCGGAACTCGTCGATGTGCCCTAAAAACAGTCAGACAACATCACATGCACTTTGTGAATATGTACATTTTTTACGTAGTTGGCGCAAATGATCGCAAACGATATACAGCAAGGGTATTTCTTATACAGTCTTGCGGAAGTGTACTTAATATAAAATCTAAGAAGAAGCGTAATTTTATGTTGAGAAAAGATTTTGCTTCACTGTGCTTTATTCAGATTTAATGTACTGTTATATATTTGACTGACTACTATAATTAATTCATTTCTAGGGTTCCGAAGAGGGCTCATTATGCATTCTAGTCTTTCTAATGCCCTGGTTTCGGTTTCGTACACCTAAAACGTCATAACGTGTCTTTCAGGTGCTACCTAGAGCGACTACATAATCGTGCAGTGTGCTTTAGTTCGGTGACACATGAGCAGTTTTTGGGCTGCCTACGTCTTTAAGCCCTCTCAATATATTCTTCTTTGTCATCTTCCCGCCGCGAGAGTAGACCAGATATAGACAGTCTTACTCTAAGAAAGTGAGGTGATACCAGAAAGCCAGTTTTGTGTTTCGGAAAGCCACTTCTACTATGCTGAAAATGCCTATGGACTTCAATCGTGGAGACGTGAATGTAGGACACGTGACTTCACCATATGTTGTGCACTTTTCAATAATAAGGCTCTTTTGAATTTGAACTTTTAAGGTGGATGATTATTTACAACTTCGCATTCTAGATTCGATCTTCCCCCCTTGGACTTACGAAACCTTGAGCCAAACAGCACACACCAGTCGATCAAAACCTGGACACGTTGTCACTCCACCCCCCACTCACTCGAGCACTGTCCGAACTGGCAGCGTAGGCCGAGCCCCGACCGCTGTCCATACTGGACACACTGTTCCGATTGCTGCTATCGCCCTGCTGCTCCAAACCCGGGTCACACTTGGAGAGGAGGGCAGATGGCGACTTGAACCCTGGAGCGGTCGATGAAGAAGCTGTTACTGCGGATGGCAATGGGAGCATCAGTTGGGGCGGTCTGGATGGATTCTGGCAACAGTGCTGCAGATTCGCGTAGACAGAGTAGTTCATTTTGACGTCCATCTGTGGCGGGATGGACACGGGAGAACCCCAACAGGACGAGGAGGCGTTGTCATTGTCTCCTCCTCCCTCATCGTCGTCTTCGTCCTCTTCCTCATCATCTTCTTCATCCTCCTCAGCAAATTCCGCTTGTCCCGCGCCTGCACCAAATAATCCCCTGTCCGCCGTCTTCGGAACCACACTGGAAAGAAGGCAAATAATGTAGACGTGAAGGCTCCAAATAATATATTGGCCTGTAGTTCTGATGGACAAAATGGTATACATGTCTGTTCTATGTAGTTCATAAAAGCACATGTCAGTAGTACGAATAAATTGTGCTTCGACATTGTGTCTCCTGTGATGGTGAGACCAACGAGATAACCCAATCACGAGAATGCGGATAATGGGGGTACTACTCACATAGAAGCCGAAGCGGTCGGTGGCTGAGTGAAAAACTGGAGCGGAGGTGGCAGGCAAGGCGAGGTGGACCCTGGAAACGCATTGCCGCCGGGAGAAATGGAACCGGAGAGAGGGAGTCCGGCCGGCCGGCGATGCGGCTTGCTGAGCAGTTGGACAGCGTCTTCGGGAAAGTAGCCTGTGCGCGCCACACCCTCCGCCGTCACAAAGCCTTTCCACATCGGACTGTCATTGCGTAACACCTGCAGAAGGGAAAATACATATCGAACGATAGAAGATATTGGGATTCCCCTAGGAAGGAGCCATAACGGTGAAAGGTATCCCTCTGAATAATATAACTTATGAATTACCAACTATACCTAACAAACGATCGCTAACAATATTGTAGTTGAACGCGCTTGAGTTATTGACAATACGCATTACTAAGGTAAACAACCTTTGAGAACTATGCTTTTCCAGAAGAACAAGTTTTGATATATTATATGAACTAAAGTACAGATTACAAACTAAGTAACTGACTGATGAGAAGATTTACCGTGATCAGATCACCTTCCTGAAAGGTGATAGCGTACGGGTTGCTGGCGTCCGAAAACCGTCGAATCGCTTTAGCTTGCACGGCGAAGCAGGCCTCTGAAACAGTGGGGCAATTTGTTTTGGTACACAGTTGTCACGCGTTTGTATGCCTGCATGCTGCTTACCTTTCAAATTCTGGCGCAGTTCTCCGGTGGCGTTCAGGGATGGCACAGAATTGAGCGTGGGCAGGTTCTGTCCTCGGCTCTCACGATGACCTTGACCATAGTTGTGCTGATTGGTTGGTTATAGAGAAAAATGGAGAAAGAAATCTCTATTATAAAGCTCATAACCCTATATGTCACTCATAATATACTGGCTGATAGGAGAATTGGTGTTACGATTTGTCTGTTTGAATCTTTTGTTTTAGTAAACCAAATCTGTGAATATTTTAAGTAGTTCACTGAGTTCGTGAGTTGTAATCTATTTTGCCTGCGTAGTCTTGCTGATATGAAATGAGCACAATTTTTGTTTGATACCACCACGCACAGAATGTAATCAAATCTGCTATCTGCTTAACCAATATTAAAAATTAATTATAGCTATTTTTTGGGTTGTGTTTACGCATTTCACTCGTATTAGAAATACGCTGCTCATTTGTCAGCTCATTTACCTCCCAACACGAGTCATCATTATTACGTTTGTCATGCTAGGCCAAACAAGCAAATGGATAAATGCGCGATTCGCTGTGGAGTTCAATTCAGTTGGTATAGAGAAAAATACATGCAGCGACGTCAATAGTGCGGCAGTATACTGAACTTCCTGTAACTCAGTCGTGATGTTGTTACCTGTGGGGATCAACTCTTATATCAAACCACTGGAGGGATGAGGTGTTCCATCCAGACTATTTGATGATCTGCCTATTGAGAACTCGTGTTTATAATATTCCCCATGTGGTGCTATTATATCCCACACCAATGGCCGCAATCAACTGATTTGTACAGATGAATACTGAGAAAATTTTAAGTCGCCGTAACAAAGCACTAAGCTAACTTTTAATAAAAAAT
>JAUYWV010112428.1:0-12403 GCA_032274565.1 Nematoplana nigrocapitula
GAAACGTGCTTTAAACTCTGAAATAACAATATCGAGGAATGGTATTGCAATACTATGTTTGTAGTACAGCATTGGTGTAGTTGAAGGTGTGTTGTCATGGTGAATTTGTCTCCCATACTGACAAGGGATGCTTGCGTTGCAATTCACTGACTGCAGGGACCTGGGAGTGATTTTGGAGATGGGGGGCACCTCCACAAAAGAGCACTTATTTTTTTCCAGTGATTTTACACATATGCAGGTTGTTTTTATAAGTAAATGGTTTTAAAATAATTAATGTCAGAGAACTTGCACTATTTATCTATCAAGGAAATTACAAGAGATTAAATTTTTAATAATCATTTTGGAACACACCCAGAACATAAAATTAAGTTCCTTCTTTTTTGGAACAAATACATATCAGTAATAGAATAAGTCTTAGAATAGGTAAATATTATTTATTTCGGAGTATAAAAATCAAACTGAAATAATGTACACAAGATCCTTATAATTTATACATAGAATTGTTTGATTAAATCTCTATTTATATACATATACAGTAAGTCATTTGCTACATAGAGTGCCATAAATTCATTCATACACTGGCCAAAAGTCCACACTTCATCATAAATTGCATTTAACCAAATAACTGTTTTTAATGCTCAGAAAAATGGCAAAACTCAGTAACAACTATATCAGGATCAATTTCCTTTGCTCTCTCGCGATAAATATTTAACAAACCAAGATTATTGAAACAGGGTTTGTATCATGGTGGACCTCAAATAGGTTTTAATCCGACACACAGTGGAAAAGGCTCGCTCATTTTGTGTGTTGGTAGCTGGGCTGACTAAAATCAATTTCAGGATCTTCACAACTTCTCACATGGAGTTATAAGTTGAGAAACAGAGTACGTTTTACTATTTCCACAATGTCTTTGATGTTTCCTAAGGCAGACGATGTCATCACGTGGAACAATGGCAGCTGGGCTTCTAACAGTTCGACATCAAAATCGGTATAATTATTCTTTAACCACTTCGTCAGTTGCCCAATGTCATCGTTTTCCTTTGACAGAATGATCTCTTCCAACTTGTACAGTGTTGCCATGCCTGTCTGTGTCATTCTCTCCTTCAAAGTCGCAAATCACTGTATCTACTGCTTTAAAATACACTATTGTATAATGATCTTTGGTTGTTTCTGGATGGTGACACATATAATGATCTTTGGTTGTGTTTCTGGATGAAGGTTGTTCGCATTGGTGTTGGTGTGCATAGTTACTCTGCCTATCTCACACACCATGTTCAAAGAAGACCCATCGCAACACTGGCCATAGCAGTCTTCCACTCTCAGATTCAGTCTGACCAGGGCATCCAGGATGGAATTGAAAATGGTGGAGGATGATATGTTCGGCACCTGATAAAACCTAATAAAAACTAAAACAGATCATCTATCAAAATGGCACAACTTCCATTAAAAGGGTACAACTGCTGTCAGAGAGGCTCAACTTTTGGCAGAAGGGCACAACTTCCATTAGAGGGCACTATTTCTGTCAGAGAGGCACAACTTTCGGCAGAAGGGCACAACTTCCATCAGATGGGCATATCTTTTTTAAGAAGGCAATAAGTTTTGTCAAAGGGGCACAAATTCTATTAGAGAGGCACATATTTTGTCAGAGGGGCACCTTTTTTCCAAAACAGATTTAAAGGGAATACTTTTGAAAAAGGGCACTTTTAGCAAATGATGGAAGGCATGTCTCCCCCCCCCAACCTCTCGTGGTACCAGGTCCCTGGATTGTGCAACTTCTTGAACTTTGCTGTAGATGCCACAAAACTACTTATCAATATTTTCTTGTAAGGTCAAGTAATATGAAATTAATGTTGAATTCTTTAATCAAATTGACTATTGAGCAAATAATATCAATTAATCTATAAATATTATGCATCATATAGTGTGTTGCTTGTCTATTTTTGTACAAAATCAGCTAAAGTAAAAATACAAGACATGCACGCAAAAGGCGTCATATGAGAAAAGGTGTTGGATGGCCAGCCACCTTAGCTATTTCCCATAAATCCGGCCCTGCCATTCAGCATTTCTGGAGTCCTTGCCAACCTTGGACTTGGTAAGTTTATTTTTTATTAAAAATAAATTTTGGAATTTAAAAATATTCTTTAAAAAAAATGTGGGGAACTAATGAAAAAATAGCTATTAATTATATTATCATTATGACTATGTGATTTATATGATAAATTTTATCATGATTTAATTTATTATTAATTACAGAAAAATACTAACACTGTAATACTAATAGTAATACTAATAGTAATAGTTGTAGTAACTAGAATTTGAATATTTTATTATAATAACATTTACCTTCGGGGCTTCTAATATGTTGTGTTCGAAAACGAATAAATTCTTTGTGGGATCCTTCAGGTCCAGGTCCATAGCGGGATGTTTGATTAATAGGAACAATAGATGGTAGGCGCTTTGGTGGTGATCCTGGCATTGGAGGTAAATATGTCTTAGAGTGATCTATTGGATTTCTTATATGCTCTCGTATAGTGTTTTGATAGCCTAATTGTGTTACACCAAAGAAAGCCATTAATATATCAAACCGTATCAAAATATTGAATAGTATTAATTAATACTTAATTTATTGGTTGCTAACGATATTACTTTATTAAAACACTTACTAATGTAAAGTATCTTAATAAAAGCTTCTTACAGATAAAACTTAGCTGAAATTATTTACCCAGTACTGCAGGAAGACTAAACAATACTATTATTACAGCCGCATCAGTAGTTTTAATTGAGAAAAATCGGTGCAAATTTTTGCACAATACTCGCAAAAACACGTTGATTGTGAATAACTGATGGCGACCCGCTGGAAAAATATATATCGGTCCGACGTGGGGCCACTAACGTACTTGTGGAGATTGGGCGATATTGATAAAATGTAGAAATGTACTTTTGAATAAGAGAATAATCTATTTTGCACATTACTATGTCGTTATTCTTTGGGAAAAATAATAAGTTTATTACCAGTCGGATATTAGGTGGCGAATCGTTGCGATAGCGACATAGTAGTACAGCATCGGGATCGCAGCATTTAATCGCACTGTCGGCATTTCGGCGCTTTTTGCTGTCGAAATGAACTCCGGATTTTTCATATAGAAATAATTATAGGTTGTACCCTATCTGTTAGAATTGTTCATAGCAACATTTAGAGACTAAATTTAGTTATTCGAGGAGATTATTTCACTGAATTTTTTCCACTCAACTGAGAACATTGGTAATACAATAAAAACTTTTTTGCGGTTCATCATACTACTCATTATAAATAGACTCAGCAGGTCATTTAGTAAGTGTGTATTACCAATGATCACACCATTTCTGAAACAGATAACAATTCAGATACAGGTAATACTCTAGAAATATTAAAAATATAGAAAACTTCAAAAGTTATTTCAATTTCTCTTCATTTTATTATATCAATGAGACCTTTCTAGTTGCAGCTCCATCTTCTATTGATTTAATAATTAGCCAATAGGAATCAATTTCCGAATGGTTGCTATTATCTATGATTTATTATGATCTGTATCAAACCAACCGGATGGTACGCATTTGTCCGGCCTATTGAAGTAAGTTCGCAATATGCATCAAACTGGCCAGACGATTTCCGACGGTTTTAACGTACACAAACTGGCCGGATGATTTCCAACGGTGGTTTTAACTTGCACAAACCGGTCGGATGGTAGGTGAACGGGCAAATGGTACATGTACCGTCTGCTATACTCCAACCAACCATAACATATACAACATGGAAATTGATTTTAGAAAAAAATAGTCAATATTAGAGAGTCCTTCCTTTTTTTTATGCAAATAAACAAAAATGATAAGCACTAAGAATTTGATAAAATACATATTGAAAATAGCTAAAAGAAGTATTAAATGGATCTACAAAATTGGCAGTAACAGTATTATTAGAAAACTATTGTAATAGCTAGATACAGAAGTGGTGTTTATAAAAAAATATGGGAAAAAACAACTTGGCAGTGTTTGTGAATTGCAATGACCACATTTTTATCAGTCAACTTGATATATATATTAAGATTTAGCCAAGTAAGATACAATGTTGATTACAGTTATTAAGTAACCATTGAAGCTCTCTAAATGTTCTTTTGATTAATTTTATATTAACAAACAAACAGAAAAAAAGTGTTCTTATTGGAATCTAAAACTAATTAGAATACAAGAATAGAAGCCTATGAAGAAGTACCATGAAAAATTACTTAAAGTGCTTCTGGCCATGATAGATGATAAAAATAAGACCAGTGAAACTAAAATAAGAAGTGATAAAAAGCAACTTTATAAGTTCATGTTATTTTAAATTTATGAGTTTTTGACTAATTCAACAAAATAGTCATTTAATTAAATGAATTCAAAAGAGGCCTAGCATTAGCAGAACTAGTTTAAGCATTCTCTCACAAATAGTGCTTAAACAAATCATTTGTCAAATATCAAAAGATCATTGAAACCAAAATATTAATAAATATGCATGCTAACTCTAATACATTACAAAACTAAATGTGATATGTACCAAAATTTAATTTTTGGAGCATTGTCCAAAAGTTTGAAAATGAATTGAAACAATATAATTTAGCTTAAACTTGGATAGATTATGATATTATATAGGCCTAATTAAGAAATAGTCTATGTTTATACATGGATATTTTGGTTGTGATTGTAATGATATTGTATGAAGAAGCACAATACAGTATGGAATGTAGTCTTAGACTCATTGAGAGTTTATAATTTGGAGTAGATATGTATCACTACTTGATTTTTTATATTCTACCATTGTAACTGTTATCATCTTTTGGTAAAGAGAGATATTCTAGACTACAAATCTTGCTGTATATGAAGATATTATTGACTTGTCCATTAAAACATCTAGACAAGGCTTTTATCAATTGAAAGAGAGAATTTGTGTGCAAAGATTCGGGTATTAGAGATAAGGCAACAACAAGGAATGAAGTTGAACTATATTATGTGGTTCCTCTTCGAAGAGTGATGGAGAACTCATTTACTGGTGGGAAAAGTGAATTCATGTGTGTGAGATGTACTATGCAGGGTAAAAAGAAGATTGAGAATAGCTTGAGAAGATATGGTGAGGAAGAAATGTAGAAAAAATGCATTAACAGAAGAGGATTTGCGAGGCTGAGGAAAATATCTGTGATGTGGCTTAAAAATCAGTAGCCTAACCTGTCATAAAAGGGGAAGGTGAAATATAAAAATATAAAACTTTAAAAAATTGCCAATGAAAATATTTACCATTTAAAGAACTTAATATTAGTTATATAAATTCTTTAAAATAGTGCACGCTTTGAATAAATTCACCATTATCATGAAGAAGACTCCTCTATTTTGTATGTTAGTTTGTATTTAAGATGATAACAGCAAATCTGCAAGAATGCAACAATGGGACAACAAATAGAGAGTAAATAACAAATATAACTAAAAGTACACGCAGTCTATATAGACAACAGTCCTACAGTAAATCCTGTATAAAAACACTGATGGTGATTCGTTATATTCCTCTCAACTTACTGTGATATATTTTTATTTCATTTGTTTTATATTTTCTAATATATAAAATATATCATTCTCATATAAGATATTTCACTTAAGATTTCTTAAAAAACTGCTTTAGCTGTGCACTATTTATTAATTTTCAAACTAACATGTACAATAAGTGTCTAATCAAAGTGTATAATAATAATTAAATTACAATTTTGTAATATGTAGACTACCTTGATTTATAGATTTATTCATGGCTTCAACAAAGGAAAAGGCTATTCAGACAAAAAATGGCTTAGGTAAGTTAAGTTTGAAACCGTCAGAATAGGATAACTTGAAAAGTTGCAAATATATTCTTAAGGATCTCTTTGTCACAAGAAAGTAATTCACCAGTTAAGTCAAAAGCAAGTTGGTCATATCAATACATGGTATTTTAAAAGTCACAAATTTCATCCACAGTATAAAATTCAACTTGTGCAAGTACTTTATTAGGGCAATTTGGTTAGACAAATCAAATATTAATATAATATATTATTTATCCACAGTCATCTGCATAAATGCATTCGGAGTGGGTAAACTGTAAACTTTTTCACCAAGAATGGCATATGGATAAGGCTATAGAAATTAAGCAACTAAGCAAAATCTTTGTCCAACTGTAAGGAACACAAGTATTAAATTGAGTTGAACAGAATAATAGGTGTACGAGAAATTGTAGTACAAATTCCAATTTTATGGGAAACTATAGTATCATGAAAGAGGACAGTTTTGTTCAGTTTCATACTCAAGAGTAAATCTAATGCTAGGATACCCAGAATTCAGGTTATTAAGAAATTATCTGCTACAAGGAAGATGTCATCAATATATCTGGAATAAAAGGGGACTGGCTGTGGATCCCAAATTTCCGGCCCAACTCTAGTCAGAACACGACTAGTTTCATCCTGATCAGGTGTACGCAGTCCGCCGCCTTGCCCAGGGTTTAAGGGTTTGCACCAAATTTATAAAATAAAGGATTTATTCTATCTATTCAGATGTTGGGTCAAATTGTATTGCGCAGTATTGATCATGTCGACTACAGCAACCAATGGACAATTTCGTTTATAGGCCTCAGCTATCTCATATTATTTTTCAGAATGATAATTAATTTATTAATAGTTGAACTAATGGGCTTTTTAATATGAGTGAACTCTACAGAGATATTGAATTGAAGATTCAGTTTATCTCTGACCATGAAATTTAATTTTGTACTTTCAACATTTTGGAGCCAGAGAATTTACTGACACGCTACCAATACTGAAGGGAACACGAAATAGCGAAAGTTGTGTAATTTGAACAGGGATTACTGAAACCTTAATTTGCTATTGATTCCCACCGTCTCCACTGCCCTTGTATGCACATTTCGAACATATTTGCTTTCCTCTCATTGATAATTCGCCTAGGGTGTGTACCATCAAAGTAGCTCTTTTGAACTTTGGTTGTTCTTGCTCCGGAAGCACCATTTTCCTCAACCTACAACTACAGTATATTTTTATTTTGTTTAAAAGTATCTGTTTGTTCACGTTACGTATTTAACAGAGCGCGGCACGTTTGCATGTAGTTTTAAGTCTACCGTGAGGTGAAACATATCACTTCTGTATAATGCGGGGATTGTGTTAATAACAATTCGTTATTGCCTATCACATCTTATTTTCTTTCAGCACTTTGGAATGGACTGGTAAAGACAAGAATTCGGCTTCAGAGTCTTATTAGTAGTATTGACTTAGCCGATCCGAATGAAGAGCTTATCGAAGGTAAGCTATTGCGATTTTTCTCCACTAGTGGTATCAGATTCTTCTCAGAACTAGGCGCCCTGTCGCGGCAGCTGGCCGATAGAAATCACGGTTTAAGGGCAGCTAGGGTTTGTCAGTATTTTGGCATAAAATTCACATTGAATTGATAGGACAGTTTATACACTAATGTAATGAATAAAGTACAGATAAAGTATCGGCATTAGGGAAACGAATAAGGAAAATAATAAGGACAACGAAGCTGATACCAAACATGGAATGGCAACCAGTTTCGACCGTTCAAGCCAAAATTTGAAATATTGCAGGTACAAGTTCATCAGACAAGAAAGCAATAACAGGAACAGAAACTAAACTTTTAGGAAAATGTTTGAGCAAAAAGGAAGCACCGTAATTAGTTATATAGAAATACACAGAGATGGACTGCGCACTCTTATCTCCACCACCTGATAGATTGCCATCCCCAATCCATCACGTGCTGAGTGTATCACGCCGAACAGAGTGTTCGTCCCCAGAGCACGCCGTACAACAAAGGAAATGCGTGTAAAATGCACCTGGCTCTCTTCTGTGCGCCTTTATCACGCTCAGCCAAATGTCGCTTAGTGCGTCCAATATAGGACACATGAGGATCCACCTCACACGTAATCGAAGTCACGTCTGTGATGGAAAAATAGGAGTCAACTTTCAATGTTGTAAATGCAACTTCGAAAGTAATACAATCCAGACAGGATCGTTTCAACCACTTGACAAAGTTTAATGAAGGGAGACCAAGAAAGGATAGAGAGAAAAAATGAGAATCAGAGACCAAGAAAGGATATAGAGAAAAAGTGAGAATCAGAGACCAAGAAAGGATAGAGAGAAAAAATGAGAATCAGAGACCAAGTTAAGGGAAGAATGAAAGCAAAAAACCTTGTTGCAGATAAATATAGAAATTATAGAGAGAAATAAATAGTTTTATCAATGTATTAACCTCTTTATGTCGAAACCGGTTAGTAATATATATTTTGTATAAGCTTGGTTCTCCATTTTATTTTTCGTATTGAAAATATTAAATTATTATGTTATCAAACTATTAAATTACTCCTAAGTAGTGTGTTGTACTGTATATTTTTATCGGAGTGTGGCTGTTTTGTGCCCTATTGTTGATTGGTAGTTATACCAACTGTGTTCGCCACTATTACTGCTTCAACGGCCTTTTGCGGTTAACGCTGCAATAGTTGGTCTGGACAATTTACCAAGTACCTGCTCATCTCTCTTAAAGAGAGGAGTGAGGCGGAGTACAGATTCGCTACTCTGAATTATCGTTTTCAATTTCTCAACCCTCCAGATATGACTCAGTCGCTCAGAAGTTTGCGTGGCAAAGGTGTCCAGAAATCGAAGAGAATGTTGGACGATTTGGAAAGTGAACTCTCCGATGACCACAAGAGGTTGTGCGCAGATAGGTACGTATGTCTAACTGGGAAGCAGGGGATGGCATCTTGAATTGCCTCATAAAGTGTGATTGTCGATAAGCTAATATAGTAACTATTCTTAAATGGAATTAATCCAGTGCAGACCAACCAGCGATGCTAACTAAACCGCCCTCTCCCATACTCAATCATGATGCTTAGATCCCTTCATCATCCGCGAAAAAAATCCTACGTATCCCCAACCACCCTAGCAGATCGATCTGCAGTCCCACTGTCAGAGAAAGGAACAATCCCGACCATCCACATCGTCTTATCGCCAGAAAATACTACTTCCTCATCGCTGCGTTCCGCTCCCCTGGTTGGTTGTTTAGTTGGAGTTACCCGAACCCTTCCGGAGGATAGGGGGGGCAGCGCCCGGCCGCCGAGGCCCAGTAATTCGGCAACTCCCCCACACAGCCGTCTCCAAAGGTCGATGAGGCCCGCCGTCTCGCCAAAGATGGCAAGGCGGAGAGCCGTATAAGAGGGTCAAGAAAGAAGCATATGAGAAAGGTCCTGTGGCCTTCTCCGCTGGAAGCGCAAGAGGGGGAATCGGAATTCCCCCCCCTCGCATTCGTTCCCGCTGACAGGGTTGGACTACATCGGATTCAACTGCTTATCAAGATTCCCATCTCCGCGAAGCCGAGTTCTGACTCTGTCTTCTCCCAATCACAGATCACGTCATATGGACAGATGGTTCGGCGGCCAACGGCACAAGTAATGGAGGCGCTGAATGTCATTTCAGCTTTGACCCCTCCAAATACTTCTTGTTGTTGTTGTCACACCGCGCTATTTCCACCGACTGCAACGATATTGGTGGGGCCATGTCCTTCTTCGTTGATTGGCGGATCAGTCCGGCCCAACCTTCTCCTCCCGGTCGGTTCTCTCTGCAGTAGCTTTCAGGCCGAATTTATTGCTATCAAATCAGCACTTACCTTGCTCATTTCCCTCAACCTCGTTAGAATCCGTCTCTGTATTGTCAAAGCAGCATTCGGACTATCAAATCCGAAACACTTTCAAATCCTTGTGTTCAGGCGGTCTGTCATGTAATGAGACTGTAGACGTTCTAGCCAATGAGGGGGACCGACTCGACCAGTCTCTGGTCCCTATCAACCTATAGAGCGCCGACGCGGCCACCAAGCCCAACTTAAAAAAATCCGCGTTCGAAATCCTGAAATCCCCGCATGCGCGCCGTTACGACTATTTAGGCACCCCCAACGGCCACAACCCTCTCGACGCTCACCGTATTCTCCTCAGAAAAGAGGCTGTCTCCAACTCTCAGCTTCGCACCGGAGACTGTCCTCTTCTGTTCACCTATCGTCAGAGAATCGGCCTTAAATGTACAGCTACATGCCTCAATTACTTAAATGTGCTGAAAGCTCTCTCGAACACCTCTCCACTTGTCCGTCCTCCGACGCCCGCGGTTTCCCTCTCCATCTTTGACACCACCTCACTCTCGCTCCTATCTTCCGTCCCTTCCTTCCTCTCAATCATCTCCAGCTATCTCCCATCCTCTCTCCGGGCCCTCCTTCCCTCCCGCTTTCATTTCTCCTACCCCAACCTCCCCCTTCTTTCTTTTTAGCAGTGGCGGTGATTTTACAAAGTACTAAGGCGAATCAGCGCTCTATATCACCCCCTCGTCAGACAGCAAGTGAACGTCCGTATTTTGAGTAAGTTATTTGCATTTATATTCATTTTCGGGCTTTAAGATTTTCTCTACTGCCCCGTCTATGTCTGAAGGTTATTCTCGCCTTGTCCACATGAGCATAGTTGCTCTCTTGTTGCTCTTTTTTAGAGATTCAATTCTGTCCGACTGCTACGCTCGAATCACCGCGTTTACACCGGCCGGCCAAAGCTCGTTCAAATCGTTCAGCCGGTCCCCAGTCGAATTGATCCACAAAGCTATGGAAGACAAAGACCGCCTGATCAAACGGACTCAGATGGATCGCAGACAAACGACCAAACAGGCCGACGAACCAGTACAACTGGAATCGGTATGCTGCCGAATGCTCCTGTTTTGTCAAAACTGAACGCCTTCATTTGAGCTGCTTCTTTGCAACTCCACGGCTGCTGCTGCCGGTCCTAGATTCACTCCTCTGCTCACCTTCAACAGGTTCTTGATCGTGCTGCCTATTCTAAACAATGCACGTTCTTCTGTTTTTTGTCCGAAGGTCAGAACCTCATCATCCAAACACAACGTATCTATACTCCTCTCGTCACGAAAGAGCTTCAAATTGTGCCGGATCGGCTACTCACAGACTGGTTTTGTAACTCGCTGGAGGGACCATGTCTTTTGTAGAATTGACTGGTTTTCGTGACGTTCGTATTTATCAATTTTTATGACGCTGCTTCCACTGTCGACTGAACTCGACGACTGAATTCAGTTAGTGAATAATATAGTATTCAGTTGTTGAGAATGCACAATAACCAAGATTTTTAATTGTATTAAATTTGGGCCGTTTGAGCATCTTTTCGGTCCAATCATCGCTTCCTTCCTCCCTCTAATTTGGCTATTTCTGTTCCTTTGTTGGTGGCGCCGGTCTTGGCTAAGGCGTCGGCCCTGTCATTGCCCCGAAGGGATGAGTGCCCCGGAATCCATTGGAGGTTTACCGTTACACCCATGCCATCGAGGCGGTTGAGGGAGCACCAGATAGAGTGGAGGTTGGAAGTGAGAAGAAGAGACGGCCCCGAGTTCAGAAGGGATAGAGATGAAAAAGAGTGCGAAATGACTCTGATGGAGGTGAACCAGCAGGTGTCTGTGCCCAACTGCCCAGGTCAGGGCCGCGCGGATATCTGAGATCTCCGAGATGAAGCTGGAGAAATGTTCTCCCGCTTGGAGTGAGAGATCATCGCTCTAACCGCACAGGTTGCAGGAGATCGTTGCGCCAGCATCGCCCTTTCAGTGTCGGCCAAGCACACATCCGTCGGTCCACATTGCCAGGTGCGGAGGCCGAGGTAAAGCGAAGGTCGGGAGGGTCATGGCGTGAGCATGAGCTAGAAAGAGAGAGATTGATGGTGAGGTTGGACACAGGGGACCAGGGTGGGATAGGAGAGATGAGACCAATAGGTTCGTGAGGGAAAGGATCGAGCTGGCGAGTGATGGGATGAGTGGTAGAGAAATGGCGCCAGGATGAGCGAGACAAGAGACGCTGGCGCGAAGGGGAAGTCGCAAGGTCAGAGAGCGAGTGGGAAAAAGGGAGGCGACGAGCTCTGTCGAAAGTGGAGAGAGATTGGTGTGTGGGTGATGTTGGTGGGGTCAATGCCTGATTCCAGGTGAATGAGCGGAGTAGGAGTAGAGGCCAAGCATCCAGAAATGACCCTGCATGCTTGGTTGTGGTCGGTTTCAAGAGGGCGAAGGTTGGACTTGCGGGCGAATGGGAACCAGCTGGAGAAGCATCGATAAGAGAGCTGCGGGCGAAGGTCTTGTAGAAGGAAGCTAAAGGCTCTTTAGAAGGGCCCCAAGAGCGGTCGAAGATGGCTTTGAGGGCTTTAAGGCGAGGGAGGAAGGATTTTGGACCGTAGTTTAGAAGTGTGGGAAGAAAAAGAGAGAGTGCGGTCAAAGGTGACGCCCAGGAAAGTAGGGGTGGGGTTGAAGGAGAGAGAGGAGTGGTTGGAGGTGGACTTGAC
>JAUYWV010112439.1:0-12402 GCA_032274565.1 Nematoplana nigrocapitula
GCGCAGTAGTGGTTACGGAAGACCCTATGGGAATTCCTCTCCAACACCAATTCGTATCTGTCCAACTGGTACACTCCGCCTGATTCGCAGGCCTCGCGAACGCTCACGTTGGCGCTGTAGTTTGGCGTGCACTTGGTTTCAACTGCGAGATGCAACACATCAGGACTTCCGCTGTTCCTGGGTACATAGACGGGTAGGCATATCATGGTGGCGTTGTGGTGATAGATCTCGCGAAGCGAGGAGTTCATATAAGACGTGCAACAGTCACCGGCCACTTTACAGTTGGGAGTTCGGGTGCAATATACCTTGTTATCGTTTACATCTTCTGCACAACTCCTGACGATGGGATAACCCATGAAATCACGCGGTGCGTAAAAATCTACAAATATAAATATTTCAATATAAATACGAAGTAAAAAGACGTGTATAAATCTCAAGGCGACATTTAAAATACCATTGCAACCGATTTTCCTTATTCAACATAATTATCGAAGGCATTTAATTCTAGTAACATGTTTACGAAAGCATATATTAATTGACTAATTAAAACAAATAACATAAAATTTATTAAAGACACGCATTTTTACAAAGACTATTATTTGCGCCGCGCAACTACACCTTTTGTTGGTCAAATCGAGAATTTTCCGATGAAAATGAGAAGTATAGAGATGAAATTGAGAAGTATTCAGGTCAAAATGTTCACTGTTCACTGGTGCTTTTATATACACTGTACATACCAATTAAGGGCGTCGATCTGTTTTGAAAATTGGGGGGGGGGACAGAACTGGTGAAGCCCTTTCGCCATGGTAAAAAATCGAACAAAGTGCAAATTTTGAAAAGGATACATCAATCATTTGCACGACCGAGTATGATTTGAAGACTTATCAAGTTGTAGTTAAGATCCTGTTCAGCACAGACTGATAAACGTGACACACCACAACCTGGTTGAGGCGCTGCTGGGTCATAGTTGTCCACAGCCAGGTTGTCAGCCACCTCAGTGCACTGAAGGATCGTTCAGCTTCACATGATGAAACCGGACATAGCAGCAGAAGACGCATCAACCGCTGGACCTGGTTGAAGAGCTGCCGCACATACTGGCTCATATATGGGTACCAAAAACCTTCCGAGCACGCCTGGTGTATGGCGATGGCGTCAAGAAGGTCGAGCTCAACCGAAAAGAAAAAGTCTTGTTGGCACAGCTTCAGGGAGGAAACTGTATGATGACGACGGCACCAGCTTCGGTCGAATACTGGTATTGGCTGCGGAACATGGTCAGTTATAACCACAGGCTCTCCTCTGTCAAGTCAAGGTCATGGTCAACCACTGCTGCATCCATGTCATCAGTCAGTAGTATCCTTTCCAGGGCGTGTACCTAGTCAGACCGGGGCTGCCCTTGTCAAAGCCATTTCCAAGCTGCTAGATCGCAATGTCCAGCATAGCATAGTACTCCTGCTGGAAGTGCTCATCTGCGGAAGCTGACTGGTGATATTCGGCGAGGCAGGACAACTGGCTCCACCAAGGCTTGACAGGTAGCAAATATGTAGCCACACTGCAGTTCATTGCGCAGCGACTTGAATTGGAGTTTGACTCTCCACAGCCTCCATCATATCTGTTACTTTCACATCCCTGGCTTGCAGGCACTGATTGAGGTTTTCAATGGGCAATAGTACAACCCGGGCAATTTCCAGCCACAACACTGTTATTGTCCCCTTCGGCAGGCGTTCGGCCGACAGGCTACTGCATGCACTTGGCAGCAGTCTCCAGTCGAGGCTATACAGCACTACTGGGTACTACACCAAAAGGCGCTGGATAGCAGACCTCATGCACAGCCACCTCGTGAGGCAAAGTGGCTTTAATTCCACTCTATCTGGTAGCAGTTTCTTAAACTTGCTGGAACGGTTGTACAGCGCCCCCAACTCCTGGACCCACTGCAGAGCGTCACGAACCACTGGTGACGATTCCACGGTTGACTGAGCTAACAGATTCACCCAATGTACACTGCAGTATAGGTGTAGGGCAAGTGGTTGCTCCTTCCTGATGATAACCTTGATACCCATTTCGTGCGCCAGACATACCAGCACCATCCTTTCCCACAACCAGTGCTTCGTCGATGGCGCGAGAGGGACCCAACCCAGTTTGAGCTGAAACTGGTTCTTCTGGTCTCCTGCCCGGACACGGGCCTCTGACCTGGCCTGACGGGGGGCGCTCCTCAGACGTCCAAAGTCCACCAGGGAGTCGGTCATTCTTGTGCAGTTCTGCTAGGGCCACAGTCGGTGCCTGCGATGTCCTAAGCCAGGATTGTCAATCCGTCGGCCGATCCGATGTGCCCGAGATGCCGGAGGATCTGGCTCACTGGCTCCATGGGTGCCCTGAGCTGGACAGAGCGTTTTGGGGACGTCACCCCAGGCATGTTTACCCGTCACTCCCGCCTCATCTAACTCCGGAGGTGGCGGGTGCGTAGATGTCGGGTTGGCCCCAGCAGCACCATCATAGGTCTGGGGACGCAGCTGCTCGATGGGAAGTTCCAGACACAGAAAGTCATCCTTCACAATAAATCCAAGGAAAGTCGCAGTTGTTGATTGAGGATCGTCTAAGCCAACGAATTTCGTGGACCGAACGTCGAACTCCTTATCAACGTGTACACATTATTGCCACTTTCTCAACTCCTGTGCAGTCCTGATCGTACCATCCAAGAACAGGTCAAACTGAATGGATGTCGTGTTAATGGTCTTGATTATTGATTGCAGGACGCTGTCCCTGAGAAAAAATTGCTGCATTCCATTTGTGGCCGCGTATTGCCAGACCATGTCTCGCTAAATCTGCAATGACGAAATAATTATGTATTCGATGACTATTGAGAGAGGGAGCATTTTTATGAGCCTCCTCCCAACCAGAATATTTTAATCTGAAAATTTCACATTTTGAGACGAAAGATTCTCAATTTGACCAACAAAAGGTGCTTCGACATAGACATTTGAATTGTCCGCCACGTTCAACTTTACACTGTTAAACGTGAGGTGTTATACTACACGATAAAATGTATATGAAAGGGTTATATTACACTTGCATAATTACACATTGCAAGTTAGGACATATGCTATTTCACTTTGTTCTCTCTACTTACTTCCACATAACCATCGACTATTGTCTCCCTGGCTCAGAGACTAAATCGTTTATGGGTACATTGATTTTCCAATTTTCTGTCTAGCTCAGCACTCAGCAGTTATCCGGAAACAGAGTCCAGTACGTTGCCCGCTGAGGGAGGTTGTTGAAAGCTGCTATGATTATTGTCATCTTTACCTGTCTTTCTTGTTTGCTGTAAAGCAAACCGTATTTTTAACTGAAACAACAAAATAAAAAGCTCGCCCGTTTTGACTTTTTCCCCTTTCTAAGAATAGCTGGAATATTTCTCTCGTGGCGTCTTCTAAACACAAATCTACGAGCCCTCATACTCGCCTAACTAAAACCATTTACAAATACAAATGCTCATATTGCAATTGTTGCTACAGGTTTAGAACGACAGCTCATATATTCCCACAGAGAGAAACGTTTAAACTGAAGAAAGCTGTTTCCTACATTTGAATGTCTGCCAATTTATTGTAACCTATTCAAAAACCACTTTTACTGTTTTTACAATCCTACGTATATAGGATTCAATGGCAATTAATAGTATTGATAGGTATAAATCATATGAGACAGAACTTCTACAAGAGGATTGGGTTGTGTATTACTAAGCACTAAAAGTTGCACTTTAAATGTAAATGTACGGGGAATCACACGTTTAAGTGTAGGTATTGACAATATCACACTTACAAAGTGTAAGGGAGTAAAGTTTACACTAAAAATGGTATTTTGATTAGAAGATTACAATTTCGAAGGATTATTTACACTTCTTTGTGTTTTTTATACTTCAAAGATACACTTTTTCTCTGATTCGCCCCCCCCCCCCGTATGGATTATAGGGTTAAGATTGTATTGGTGAGTCCTTTCTTTTTTGATCACCCGAACACGTGGCCCACATGCCCGATAACGACACCGTCGCCGCTGTCTCCCTCAAATTACCTACTTTTTGGCCTGAACCTGCCGAAGTATGGTTCCTCTAGGCAGAAGCACAATTTGACACCAATTTGCATGACCAGAGACACCACTAAGTTTCATTTTAGCGTGGCCGCCCTTGACCAAGACACTGCCACTCGAGTTCTCAACTTTCTTCAAGCCCCACCAGACGACGACAAGCATCCTGCATTGAAAACTCGCCTTTTGCAGACGTTCACTCTGACTGAACCCCAACGCGTTGCTCGTCTGCTCCACATGGCTGGTCTCGGCGATGAACGCCCCTCGCAGTTGATGGACAGGATGTTGGCTCTGCTGGGCGCGCCTTGCTTCATATTCCGGGAATTATTTATGCAGCAATTACCGTCCGACATCCGCTCTCATCTAGTGCAGGCCGACATTCGCGACTTCCGAGAGCACGCTCACGCCGCTAACGCACTTTGGGTATTTCAAACCCAGAGAGTCAACACCTTCCGAAACTCGTCTACCCGACCTGCGAAACACCCCTGCGCCCAGCCGCACTTGGCCGGTCGTCAGTAGCCTCCCTGTCGGCCGGCACTACTGACATTGCTTTATTCGTCCGTGATCACGTTTCTGACCGTCGATTTTTGGTCGACATGGGCGCTCAGGTTAGCGACCTACCGGCGTCGGGTGCAGACACTCGTTCTGGAACCTTTGACCCCACCCTCGTGGCCGCCAATGGCGTTAGCATTCGCACTTTTGGTACGCGAACTGTACCTCTCCAGTTTGGACCTGAACAATACTTTTGGTCTTTTATCCTTGATAATGTGACCCAGCCTATTCTAGGAGCAGATTTCTTACGTCGACACTCACTTTTGGTCGACATCAAAACCCACCGCCTTCCGAATGCCACCACGTATGCATCTGTCATGACTTACCACTTCACTCAACCTGTTCCTCATCTTAACACTGTATCCGACGTTAGTAGTGTTTACACGCGACTTTTGGCCGATTTTCCGGAACTGATTACACCTACGTTTTAGCAATATTTGTCCCAGGCACTGTGTCACTCACCATATCGTGACCCATGGGACCGCCTGTGTATGGCCAGGCACGCCGACTACCACCTGATAAACTTTCATCAGTGCAGGCTGAGTTCGACGTGAAGGAAGCTATGGGGATTATTCGGCGATCCGATAGCCCCTGGACGTCGCCACTTCATGTAGTCCCTAAAGCGGATGGTTGGTTCCTGGAGACCTTGTGGGGATTATCACCGTCTTAATAACATTACCACACCCGAAAGATACCCTGTGTCCCGTATTCAGGATTTTTCTGCTCGTTTGTTGAAAAATCTGTGTTTTTCAAAGTTCATTTGGTTCGTGGTGACTACAAGATCCCCGTGCATCCTAACGACATCCCCAAAACGGCGGTTATTACCCCTTTTTGGCCTGTGAGAATTTTTTACGGATGCTATTCGGTTTGAAAAACGCCGCGCAGTCGTTTCAACGTTTGATGGACACCGTCTGTCAAGGCCTAGACTGCCCCTTTGACTATACCGACGATATTTTTGTGGTCAGCACCAACGAACAGGAACATATCAAAGACCTTCACGCCTTGTTCACTCGGCTCCGCAATTATGGTCTGGTGGTGAATCCCGATTAGTGTCAGTTCGGACTTTCACAAATCGAGTTCCTGGGCCACCGGATCGACTGTACTGGCACTGTTCCACTCCCATCCAAAGTGGACGCCATTCTTCAATTCGAACAGCCAACCGACACCCAGAGACTGCAAACATTTGTTGCAATGGTCAATTTCTATAATCGTTTCGTCCCATTTGCCGCCCAACTCGTGGTCCCTCTGTATGCAGCGTTAGAAGGTAACCCAAAGAAAAGGACTATCACTTGGACAGCAGAAATGTCGACAGCTTTTGAGGACACAAAACACGCCTTGGCCAACGCCGTCATGCTCGTCCACCCACAGTCCGACGCTCCAATCGCCCTTACTGTTGACGCATCCGACAAGGCCGTTGGCGGGGTCCTTTAGCAATGCGTTAACCACGTTTGGCGTCCTCTTGCTTTCTTCAGTCGTAAGCTTTGCCCACCAGAGACCAAGTACAGTGCATTTGAACAAAAACTTTTAGCGCTCTAACTCTCCGTCCGTCACCTCCGTTATTACCTGGAAGGTAGGGAATTTACCTTTTTCACTGACCGTAAACCTCTCACATTCGCTATGGCTAAGGTTTCAGATTCTTGGTCAGATCGACAACAACGCCAGCCTTTCAGGACGCCTACATCTCTGAGTTCACAACCAACGTGCAACATGTTTCCGACAAAAAACAACACCGTGGCGGACGCCTTTTGCGCGCCACCATCAACGCCCTCCACGAAGGGATTGATTACCTGCAGATGGCGGCTTCAAAACGGGATGACTCCGACATCCAAGCTTACCGCACTAGCATCACGGGGTTAAAGTTAGAAGATATCCCTTTTGGAGCCGGTGAAATTACTTTACTCTGTGATGTGTCTACTGGTCATCCTCACCCCGTCGTCCCCACCAACCTTCGCCGGCCAGTTTTCGACGTCGTCCACAACCTTTTCCACCCTGTCATTAAAACAACATGCAAGCTGGTGGCCGCATAGTTTGTGTGGCATGGCCTCAGGAAGCAGGTTAACGCTTGGACGAAATCTTGTGTTCCATGTCAATCAACTTTCGAAGATACAGACGGATGTGCATGCACCTCTCGCTCATTTTGAAGTCCCCCTCGTCGATTCGACCATGTCAATATTGAAATAGTAGGTTCTTTACCTCCTTCGCAAGGCTACACTCACCTTCTTATCATTGTCGACCGTTTCAACACGTTGGCCAGAGGTTGTTCCCCTGAGTGATACGTCAACGATAACTTGTGCAAGAGCCCTCATTCGCCATTGGATTTCCCGATTTGGCCTGCCAACCGATATCTCCTCAGATCGCGGGGCTCAGTTCACCTCGCAAATTTAGGCAGCGATGGCCGACTTCCTGGCATCAAATTGTCCCACACCACATCCTATCACCTTCAGGCAAATGGCCTCTTCGAACGTTTTCATCGACAATTGAAGTCAGCTTTTGAAATTCCGCCTTGTTGGACACAATTGGAACGACCAACTGCTCTGGGTTTTGTTGGGAATTCGCACAGCGCCAAAAAACGATTATTCCAGTTCTTCAGCTGAGCTGGTTTATGGAGCTCCGCTTACGGTTCCTGTGATTTCCTCGATACACCTTCATCCCACGTCTTTTTCTCCCATTCCCCACGTCACATCACGGTGAACCTTTTAACTCCGTTCCTCTGCAGCTAGACCGGTCAGAATTTGTTTTTGTCCGTCGGGACGCCCACCGTGCACCTCTATTCAAGGGTGTTGCGGCGCGGTCCTAAGATATTTCAGATCGACCGTGGCGGTCGGCCTGAAAAGATCTCTGTTGAAGCCCGCCCACCTCGACATAGATCCGCCTGTGGTGGCTGCCCTACCACGACGCCGAGGGCGTCCTCCTCGGTCACAAGGTCCACCTGCTCCGGAACCTTTCTTAGCTCCGCGAAATGTTTTCCCACAACCCGCTCCAGACGTCCAGTTCACCCCCACAGCGTTTGGAATTTTGCAGCATTCTGGGGGGAGCTGTGTAGCGACACTATTGCATGCAGAGAGACATTCTTTCTCTCGGAGTGCATACGAATGCTGCGCGTTTCTGATTGACCCACTAGATCGATCCATGCAGCTGTGTGCACAGATGACATAACACAGAGTGTGTCTCCAGAGTAGACACACTTGCTATGTACACGTCTACCGTACGTTCGGTACACCTACTGTATGTATATGTGTGACTCACTACAATAAACCTTTTTCTGTTAGCGAACAACTTCTTGTCGCTACACGTTTATTTTTTTGCTTCTGACTACGGGGTGAGAGAAGGGTCCTCTCTAGACCACTTTTAAGTGGGAGACTAGCTGTGTTCATATTTGGGCGCTAGTACAGTTTTGCACACCTCATAGAAACACATATTATTTCGTCTTAAAATTAATGTATTCGTAATCTACGCATAAAATTTAGTTTATACACCAAAAATCAGGAATATTCATTGAAAAATAATGATTACCCCAATAATATTTAGCCGAAATTAATACACAACAGCCGTCAACCAGCAGGATAATTCAAATAAACAGCCTTGACCTTGTCGATATTTGATCGTATAATTATTTGCGCATTTAAACGCAAAGGAATTAATTTATAAAGAAATAGCTGCTATAAAGGAGGCATATTTGTTTACTATTAGGAGTATTAGGCATTTAGTTGTCTCTATACCACTCAAGTATACTTTACTATAGAAGCTACCCCCTTCCTTTTAATGTATCATACAGTCCACACACCGTCCACTATGGATTAGCATCTTCCTTGTAACAAGTTAAACGGCCCACATACATACACTCCACTATGGAAGGGCACCTTCCTTATAACAAGCCAAACTGGATCTCAAATTTAAGAAAATAAATTTTTATAGACAAAGATTTGACAAAATAACATAATCCGTTGTCAAATTTTAATTTTGGGATTTCGTTTGGGTGCTACATCTCATTTAAACAAAATCGCAAAAGGAGTTCGTGTTAAATGACCTCACAATAATGTTAAATGACCTCATTTTGGCAGTAAATATGCTAAGTCCAATGAAAAAGTAAAGTTTGCCCGATGTTTACAATTTTTAATAGCTGATATCTCAGGTCTTAAGGACTGCAGGGCCATAATACTAGGTTCACAGGGCTTCTCCTTGGCCAAGCATTGACGCAGGCCAAACCATTTTCAGGGTAAGGGATTTTTTTATTTTTGGGCCCATGTTTGAATAGCTGTAGCTCGTAGACCGTTTGCTATTTTGAGTAGCCAATAGTACAAAAACTGTAGGCTATTAGTCGCGTCCGCACACAAAATATTAAATAAATCGGGGCCATCACACAAAAGTTTTTGTATGCACAAATGTATTTTGCGGAGATGCTAACACACTTAATAACATAGGATGATTCTAAAAAGCATTTTTCTTGCTCGATAACTCTTAGAATGTGTGTTGAATTGCATTCAACATATTATGTTAGACTTTGGTGGGATTTAGACTACAGCTTTAGGCCCAGTAGTAGTGATAACAAAGTTGAATCTGGGCCACTTTACTAAGTCCGTCATCTTGTAAGGGTTGCAAAATCGACTAATGCAAATATGTTTACCTAGGCCTAAGCTTTATTTCCATCTCTATAAATGTTCCCATAAGTAGTAAGGGTTGATCAGTATTTAGCTCAAAGTCTAAATAAATCGATTTTTGCTTAAATTGACCTTTTTGTTTTGCCTCAATATGGCTGAAACTTGGTGTGCGTAATCTACTACTCATTCTGCGTCAAGTGATTGTTAGTATAGATCATTTGGACTCTAGCATAGCTATACAGTGTTAAAGATGATATTTGAGCCTTTTTGTACGCAATCTCCTGGTCCCGTGTCAACACAAAGTGACCTACACTCTACAAGAGGTTGTTTATCTGGAAGCCCTCTACACGGTTAACTTTAGCTGGAGTGAAATAGGAGCTATGGTTAGGCCGCTAGACTGGTCCGAAGCCCCGTCTCCCTCACTTTAAAGCACTGTCTAAATGAAACTTTGTTCCACTCTAGCGCCAAGACGACTTAGTGGATCGAAAATCCATTTATATGGTGGACGTAGCTACTAAGTGTGTATCTGGTGTGCAAATCTGGGAGTATTTAAGACAGAGGTTAATGAGAGCGAGCCCCTCATGTCAAAAGTAAAAAAACGGACAGGGATGAGTTTCTCAACATACAGTAACTCTAAGTGATCTAATATCAACTGATTCATGGTAAGAGAGACTAAATATACTAATCCAAGTCAAAAGAAGTTTTTAAAAAATTTGAAATTTCATTCAGAGACCCTCGTAATTTTCATTTTAAGCCATCAGATTTTACAAATTTGATCGTCCAAAAGAATAAGAAGAAATTTATTGCGGATAACGATTTTCACGGTATAGAACGACCTACTATATGTCTATGACATGGCCTAATATCAAAGAAATCGAAGCAACAACTTCGGAAAGTAGCCTCCGACTCGGGCCGAAATTGAAATTTGGGCGCAAAATTGCCTACTTTGCCGATCTCTACTGGCCAAAGTTGATGAGCTACAACTGATTCAATAACATATTCGTGTGTAACTATCTAAAGGCTACACCATCACAAACAAACATTTTTCGGTCGGGACCCAAGCCCGCGTGAGAAAAATATCGTCGTTAGCGGTATTCCCGATGCGGGGGTTCCCTGGATGGTTTCTCAGAACGGGCAAGGAATGCAGCTAAACGAGGAAAATAAGAAAGTCAAATACTTGGTCTCCGAAACCATGAAATCCACAACTCCCCAGGCTGGCAACTCCGCTTCTCAACGCGAAATCGAGGCACTGATTGAAAACATCACAACAAAGCGTCGCCTTGGCAACCCGTCCAAAGAAGCAAAAAAACCCTGGAGTTGGAGTTGCTACTCCTCAAAGAGGGAAAGAGCGGTGGTCCCGACAATGTCCCCATTCGACTTTTGAAGACTGGGGCGGAGTGTTTGTGCGGACCTCTCACCTGCATTTTTAACCTCTCTATTAGTGAACGTACTGTTCCTACCTACTGGAAACTGGCATATGCCTCGCCTATCCCAAAAGTAAAAACCCCCTTTATTAACGACCTCCGCTTCGTCTCTTTACTGTCTCCTCTATCGAAGATGCTAGAGCGTCTCGTCCTACGCTACGGCAAGAAAAAGCAAACTTAGTGGCCACTTATGGTACGAATCAACACGCGTATCGTTTTCATGGTTCGACCACCAGCGCATTAGTTGAAATGCACGACATAATCACTAGCCAGGTGGACGATACATCTTTAACTGCAGTTCGTATGACATGTTTAGACCTGTCCAAAGCATTTGATAAACTTCATCATAACAGAATCGTCAAACACTTGGTCAACGTTGGTATGAATACAGGCTTTGTGTGTTGGATACAGAACTATCTGCAGAGGCGAACGCAACGCGTGTTGTTTGAAGGCTCTCACGTAAAGACAAACCCTGTATTTTCATCTGATATTCACATGGCAGACTTGGACTGCCAAAGTCCAATCAAAAGGTCGTATTACTCTTCTACACAAGGTCTAACCTTGTGTTGTCATTGCTCATTGGCTACAATCGACATTTTCGCATCCAAGAATATGAAAATGACACACAAGGTTGTTCTACCTTCTTGCCATTCTTGTGTCAACGAGGGAAACCTGCCGATCGGGAAATTTACGATCCACAGGAAGCAACCAATTCACACAGACAAAGCACATTCACCAAATAAATTTACATATTCCCAGCCGTCCACTTTTGCCTCGAGTTCCTCTTTTTTTAACTCCTCTCCCTTTAGAGAGCCTCTTGCGAAACGGGATAAAAAAATATGTGCACAAAGACTGCAGTGTGCCGTGGCCATAAAGGACATGCTTTGTGGATATCCTGTAGCATATTCAAACAGTGGAAACATACTGCCTGTGTAAACATTCATGTGAAAAATGAGCGTGAACTCAAAACAGAACACAGCAATTGAATTTGTGCACCAAGTGTATTTTGTAAAATAATGACTTTGGGGGTTTTATTACCCTCCACAATTTTCCTGAATTTGTCAGAATTTCCCTATATGGACACTATGTGCAGGAAGTTGCAAATAGATCAGCCCTCTAAAAATGCATAGAGATGATAGACGTGCACTTTCTATAGGTATTAAATATGTAAACAAGATACCAATCTATGTATTTGAAAGAATGTAGTCCTATTGATTTCACAGCAAATTCATTGATTTCAAATCTTGATATTTGAAATATGAATCGCTATAAATAGTATCATTCTTTAGATATGGCAGATAGTGAACAGCATAGTTACATTGACCATTGAATAGCTATAACTTTCAAAGAAGCACAGTTTATTACAAGACAATGGGTGGCTAATCGTTTAGAGAGAAGTGACACATTTGTAAAACACAATTGGAATCACGATCCTTACATCTGCAAGATGGACATGAATCTGATAGGCAAAAGTGGAACAGTCAAGAACGAGCAGGCTAAAAAGAATATGCCGATTAAGTGGTGGAATTCAAGACAACAGTATTAGAAAGTTGACAAA
Source organism: Nematoplana nigrocapitula (assembly GCA_032274565.1). NCBI lineage: Eukaryota > Metazoa > Platyhelminthes > Proseriata > Nematoplanidae > Nematoplana > Nematoplana nigrocapitula. The sequence goes on from JAUYWV010112439.1 coordinate 12,207, forward strand.
GAGAATTGTTACTGAAAGGGGTGACGAATCTCCAAGGAATTCACCATACAACCATGTATCGATACATGAAGAACCTGGGTCTAGCCAGACCCAAGGCATGTTTCTCACGTCATATATCTCAGGAACAGCTTGCTAAAGAATTAATATTTTATGACTTTTCCACATTTGTTGAGAGCTGTATTATGCCAAATAAACT
>JAUYWV010112450.1:0-12402 GCA_032274565.1 Nematoplana nigrocapitula
GGGGTACGGGTTCGAATCCTACCCAGTACTGACGAGGGGCAATAACCCCGAAACCGGTCTGCTGGTGGATAACTTTTTGAACATGCCATATCTATGTAAAAATTCTGTTTTACTGATTTTGGGAGTAAAAGATCAATAGATATGCTCGATAATTTTTATAAATTTATTTTTCATTAAATACATGTTAGAATACATATATATTTAAACACTATATTTAATTATTTTAGAATAGTATTTTAATATATCAATCATCGACAAAAGTTAAAACATCCCAATCTTTCATTTCTCAGACTGGGATCAACGATGGGCCTGCTACCTCTGTTACAGTTTCAAAATTCAATTTTATCCTCGGAATGTGCTAACATGAGGCTTTCCAAAATTCAATTTTATCCTCGGAATGTGCTAACATGAGGCTTTCCAAAATTCACTGCTGTCTTTCTAGATGTTAGCTAACTCCTCCTTGACCATCAAATTTTGGGGTACCCACCGTTTTAATGGCGGGGCAGGACATGCATGTCTACGTGTTTTTAAATTCCTCTGTATGGGTGCCACAGGTTCTGTTTTAACGGTTGGCCTTAGGCCCTTTTTGAGACTACCAAAACTAGGCATCACTTTTATACCTTTTTTTAAAAATCCAATCTTAATGAAATTTAAGTCGCAGTGATCATCACTGACCACAATAATCTTGCATTTTCCAACATTGATTCATTGATCGATTTGTTGTATGACACTATATACAAAATATACAAAATTTCCATTACTGATTAAAACAAAATTTGCCACATTTGTGCATAACATAATCAAAAAATATACTGCAGAATTCCAGAACAATCGGTTATTAATAACAACAAAGAATGAATCATTTTTAAATTATTGATTAATTTGATAACTAATGAATATACACAAGCAGACTTCTAAATTAAATTGAAATTATAAAGTTGGCATAATGATTATAATTCGTGTAAAAATGACAAAGAAAAGAAAATCAACCAATGGCTCCCAGACACTGGCTGCCAAGAGAATGAGAGTGCATCGAACTGCTCGCCTATAAAAGCAACTTCGCGTCAACATCCCGCGAATGCGACTGCCAAACCTCGCACAGCGCACTGCCCATCATCAACCAAATATTTCACGAATGTCTCAACCCTCTGAGAGCGCTGCCCGTCATTAAACAAACGCTATGGTGTCTCTAAGATTTGCCTTTTTTCACTGGTGGCGCATCGAAAAATGTTCTTAATCAGTTTGTTGGACCATTCGGCATTAACTTTGCTTTAGCTGAGTTGAAAGAGATAGCGACTTCGTGTTGGTTTCCTGTCTGTGTGCTTCTCCTGAGTCTTTGCCCACCCTTTCGTTTCGTCAATGCCGCAGTGAGCGCTCACGAATTGTATCAAATTGTTTAGATAGGGTCAATGAGGCTGTTCCATATGTTCAGTAGCATTCCCGAGTCGTGATTCAGCGGACCAGTTTCTAGGGGTTTGATAGCTGATTGCGAGTCTATATACATTATACTGTACAATAGAATAATGCTCTGAAGGTCCCTTTCCATAATATGCGAGTTAATGATTGCTCGCAAACCGACATTCAGGGCTGCTAATTCTGCTGCGAATGAAGAGGTCATGATGCCAGCTTGGGCTGTTAGAACGGCTAACAGGTTGAATAACACGGTTGTATTGGCCGTTAATCGGGGGCTTAATGGAGTGAGGAATGTGTTTGGTTTTCTAATAAGACTCACTGAGAAGAACAGTCTCGATGGTCAGTTCAAGTGTTTTAAAAGAAGCACAGGAACAATCGATCCCACAAATAATGCAATGGTCATGCTTTTCGATTTGCACGTGCTTCTGGTTGAGAGTAGTATGAAGACAATAAGAAGAGGGTTGCAATATTCAAGAATGTATCTGACGAGACAGTTATATAGTAGATGAAGAGATGCTCGGACTTTGAAAAAGACCTTGATCTCAACATGCATAGGACAGAATGAGAACAAGAGCTGCCAAGTATGTTTTGAGTTGTACAGCACTCCAAGAAGTTTGATGAGGTTCAATGACTGTAGGTTAGGAAAGTCAGTAGGAGTTAATAACGGGGATGGATCTTGGAAAAGAGATAATAAAACATTTGGCTGTGTTTAAAGGAAGATGATTTTTTGTGTGACACGACTATACATAAGAATAATTTCTTGATATACTGTATGGAATAAGTGGTAACACTTCGGCAGATAACCAAAGCGTCACAATTACGTACGTATTCACCAATTTATCACCTACCAAAAACAGTCGACAAGGTGTTTCACTTTCGGTTTCTATTTATAGATATATTGTCATCTCACTGATAGATTGCGGGGATGATGTCGGCGGAGGAGAGAGAGAATGAAGGAAGTTGGCGGGAAAAAACTAAATCACGACAACTCCTAAATCACAACTGTCACCTCATCCACTGGCATAATAGAGTGCCTGTTAGTGTGCGTCTGAGTGTGTTTGAGTGATCTCACGGAGCTCGTAGACAGTGCTACAGATGCACAACCAAACCTTCACTTTTGCTTTCACTCCGAGCTATATCTAGCGTCGATGACTGCCTGCTCATCCGTTCCATCATCATCGAAGAGAAGCCATATCCATATCCATTCATTCATTCACCAACACGCTTCAACCTAGAGAAGAAGCTGTATAGAATTATGTACGTAGGATGCCGAGAGAGAAAGTGCTGTTCCCACTGCTCCTGTTGCTGAGCTGTTGTTTGCAGGGTGATATCGATGCCAGTTAGCCGACGGAGTGAGAGTATAGGGTCTTCCTCCTAATTGCTTTGCCCGGCTCAAACTAATAGGATCAGCATTGCACGGTACTGACTCTTCTCCAACCTCTTACACTTACTTTTCTTCCCAGATGATAGCAGAGCTACTACAACGACACTTTCGACTAGGTAGGTGTGTGTGCGCGGTAGGGGGGGGGGTGTTCGGCTGGGGGGCTAGCGGGACTCGCACGCGCCCTATTTTTGTCTGCTTGATAATACACTCATCCACACACTGCACTGGAGCGCAGTGTGTGGTGATTGATCACATAAATCTCAATCCCACTCCCGCCCCTGCCTCCCTCTCCTTCCCTCCCTTCATCCAACAAGTCTTCGGTATCAGGAGCTCTTCTATATCTGTCTTCTCTTTTGTCACTCATTGCATTGTTTGCTCAACAACATCTCAACATATCGTGGACGCGAACGGAGAAGAGATGACACGTATCCATGCTCTCTCGATCTTCTTCATCAGCTGCGCGGAGTGACCGCGTTATTTAAATTGTGCAAGTCACATAATCAAGCAAACAAACAAAACCAAAAAACTCAATTTGAACAGAAATGATTCACTGATTTTTTCCCTCCGTAAATATTTGGATTTCAACTGCAAAAGTAAGCGATTTTTTCTTCCATTTAGTAGTTTTTTGATTTTATGACTCTTTTGAAAAATTGTTTTCATATGTCATATTTCATAATATTTTTTACAATAATCATTAATTAATTTTTAAAGTTGTCCGGAGAATTTGGGAAACATTTTTTGGGGACATCAACATTTCCAGATCGAAGCGTTTCGTGTAAAACAAAATTCTCTTTGGCTTTTTCTCTTCACTCTCCTGTACAAAAGCTTCCAGAACTTCACTTCCTCCTCAAAACTGGAATGATTAGTTAGATCGTCAGAGAAAAATGTTTGTGCAAAGGTTTCAATTCTTCGTCATCTAACCAAAATGCCAGTACCTTATAGCCAGTAGATCGAGTCCCTCTTTTATAACGGGGTTCAAATTATCTATCCAATTCCGTAATTCATCGTCGAGTATCCATCAGCTCAATTGTCGTACCTTGGTAACTCGAGAGACGACATTGCCCTGACGCTCACTCCTCTGAAACGTTTGATCCTCTGTATGTCATCTATCCATCTTGCTTTATAGACCTTCCTCTTTTGCGGAAACCTTCAACTGTTCTATAGATTGCTTCAGTTCAAAATACTATAGGTTTCTTTTAAGTGCGATATTTAACTAGCTTTGAGGTTGTTCTATTTGCTCAAGGACATACTGTATATTCATTTGTTTTCTTTATCCTTTCATGTATAATGCCCAGCACTCGTCGCCAACACCACAATTCAATGGCGTTAATTTTAGATGTTTCATTCTGTGTCAGCGTCCACCTCTCATATCTATAAAAAGCTATGCTGAAGACCGCCAAGAGTTCATCAAGCGTCTTTTCGTCCTCTTGGCAATTAGATCTGGAAAAATATGGTTGGAAGGAAAACACTGATCATGCGATAGTAGTCTTCTGGTGTAAAAGCACTTTAGTTCTGTCTAAAGGATTAGCGTCTACAAACTCTGTGAGTAACTGATTACTTATTTCGCATCCTTATAACAGAACCTTTTCTCAGATAATGTAGATCAATAATTCGTTAAGACATCAGCCATGTAGAGTAATAAGTTAAATTATATTGGTGTACTTGATATTTTTATAAATAGGGAAGACCTAAAAATATAAATCAGTAAATTTGCCGACTTTAAAATAAAACTGTCGGGCTACTATTGTTTTTTCTTAAATTCTTAACTGAGATAAGCGCTCCGCACTTCGCTGATTTCTTCCTTATAGTTAGATGTCATTAGTATCAGTAATATATATCGCTACATAACAAATATAAAGATGATTTTATGAAATTTTAATTAAATTTTAAATGTTTTTTTGTTCGACTCAAATGTTATTTCTCTAAATCTCAAATTGATTTTTCTCAGACTCAATATGGATTTGAAGAGATGATAGATTTTAGCGAATACCTTTTTCAGATCAAAGTCACTCGAGCTGATTCTAAATATGATAATAGACTGTTGTTGCAACCCTTAACTTTCCGTGTACCATTGTCGTTTTCTCGTGCGCCGTTTTACTGCTATGACACTGTATTAAAATCTATCGTTGGTAATTTGTTTTATTGTGCATTAAGTCTTATAAGTACGACGCATACTATTCCCGTCGACATATTGAAAAGCGCTGTAGTGCAGTACTCTATTGTACGTCGAGGATATGTGACAACTGCTATGCGCCACAAGGTGTTTTCTATTGTACGTCGAGGATATGTGACAACTGCTATGCGCCACAAGGTGTTTTTAACCACGAGCGCGTAGCAGGATAAAATATTCAATTTTGTTTACTAGCACGTAGGCGATCTTGAACGTGATACACACGATATAACAACAAATGTACTCAAACGATTCAACTACCCTTATCCAACGCATTAAATCATATGTTGTTGCTATCATAGTCTGATCGTCTGATAGCCTAACTGCTTGTATCAGCTAGCCTCCAACTTTAAGACAATTTCCCTGAGACCTGTTTCACAAACCTTAGTAGTTAGAAGGTGCTAAATGTATGGTTAAGAGCTCCTAAAATAGCTGTTCAGCTCCTAAAGTTTATTGACTTGAATAAAGGGAGCTAAATTTAGTTTACAAAAATAGCAGCAATCGATATCACAATACTGGACGTGCACACAGACGAGAAGGTCTGTGCAATGCAGAACGTGTGATTTGCCTACAAAGCAGTGGCCGCTCGAATGAAATATGAGATAAAAATAAATCATCATGTTTGCTCACTTGCCCCCCCATTTAGGAAGAGGTCGTGGAATTTTAAAAAAATAGCATTGAATATAAAATAAATTTAGGAGCTTCTCAGTTATATGAAACTGACTTTAACGTGTAATTTACGAGCTCCTAAAGTCATCGAAAAAGATGACGTCATCGACTAAAACTCTTATCTTATTGGTTCTCGTTTTTGGAATTTCGCCTGGGGTTTGCTACTAAATTCAGAAGCTGCTAGCAAATTTAGGAATTCGTACCTAAACTGCTGTATAGTAAAATAAATTGAATAAAGTTTGTAATATACAAACTGTGTGCGCATTATTTAATGATATATCTCTCATTGGTTAAGAGTAGCATTGTTAGCTGTAACTGTAGGTCTTCTTTTCGAACAATATAACCATAATGGATTTGACTCCATGTTCTTAGTGACTGCCAGTCGTAAAAACAATGGCTGTCTAAATTTTTTTAATGGAAATGAGTAAGAATAGAAATAGATTGTCATATTAAGATAATACGACAATAAAAGCCATTATTAAGTCGCCATTAAAAATACATGGAATTAGACTTCATACTCTAATGAGTTTCTGTCTGATAAAGTTTTCACAGTTTTGTCTGAATTTTCAATTTTTGCATTTCCTGGGCATGAACTGTTCTAAATTTAAGTTGATTACGTCATTAAAACAGTTGTTTTCCTTTTACTGTTCGTATAGCGGTGTCGCTCTTCCAGCTGATATTTCGGTATACCTGCTAGACCTATATCGCAGAGAATTATATAACTATCGAATGGCTGCAATTTCAAATTGAGATACGATGAATATCGTTTATTCAGCACCAATAAAAATACTGCCCATTGGGGAGAATAAGCTGTCTGTACAGACCATTGCCATTCCAGTTAGCTTTTCATCGCAAAACTGGACAAGTTGCGATCATCAAATCTTCTTTCGTGCTACGTGGGTATGGTTTTTTGGTTTTAATTTATGAGAATTCGTCCATCCCCACTCTATAAAAAGAGAGAACGGGCCTTCTTCTTGGTGAATCTTTTAAAACTTCTATCAGCTTGTGTACACTGTTTTAATCAACTTTGACAACATTTTCTTTCACCGCGATGTTCTCAAACCTAATTATTGTTGGTGTAATTAGCGCTCGTGGGGACTCGTAAACACCTTGACCTTCCGAAAAAAAGACATATAGGAAACAAAGATAAAGACGAACATAGAGAGATAAAAGAGAGAGAGGGGGGAGGGAGAGAGAGGGAGAGAGAGAGAGACAGAGACAGAGAGAACTAAAAAGAAAAGATATATATAGAGAGATATGAAAGCGAGTAAGAGAGAATAGAGGCATAGAGGAGAGCAATGAAAGAGAGAGAGAGAGAGAGAGAAAGAGAGAGGGGGAGGAAGAAATCAAAGAAACAAAGAAAATAAATAATGAGAGAGATATGAAACCGAGTAAGAGAGAATAGAGGCATAGAAGAGAGCAATGGAAGAGAGAGAGAAAAAGAGAGAGAGAGAGAGAGAGAGAGAGAGAAAGAGAGTGAGAGAGAGGAAAGAGAAGGGAAGAGAGATGGAGTAAAAAGAAAAAGAGAGATGAAAGGGAGGGGGAAGAGAGAGATGACGGTGTAAAAAGAAAGAGAGACCATCGGATTTCCCAAGGAATGCAGTTCTTTGTCTGCCGGAGCAGGACAGCCCCACGACGAGAAGGCGGCTGCATGGGAACCGGAGCAAAAATAGTAGACAAGAACTACAAATGACTCAGGTGTATAATAAGTGAACCGAAATGTAAAAGAACTTTTGTAGAATCAACACAAAGACAGTTATTTAAGAAAAATGATGTTCCAAATGAAAGGTTATGCATAAAAATAGCAGAATTAGGCAGAAAACACAAAACAAAACAAACTAATATATCTCTTTTCAGCAGTGCAAATCATCCGAGTGCTGCCGTTAACAGTTAATCGCATTGGGATCATCAACACCTAAACACCCCGAACATAACTCCATTTTCCCATCTACCGCAGGGAGGCCACGATTATATATTGGACAGAACCGCAGTTATGCTCGTTCCCTCGACGGTCCAATCAAATTACCCGCCACTCGGTGTGATTTCACTCTCAAATCGTTTTTTCCTTCGTAGTGTGACACAGCTAGAGCAAAATCTCAACTACATTGGCAGGATGAAATTGCATTAGCTTGACTTGGGAGAGAAAGTAGACAGGGCTGAAATAAGGATGCATTTCGTATCGTGGAAATCGGTTAATTACGGAGCTTGTTTACTTAGCAAGAGAAAGAATTCGACGGGAAAAAATCGAGTGTAACAAGAGTATGACTACCAAGTAGCACCTTGTCGATAATAATTATTGACCCACTATCCGATTTAATCAGTTCACACATAAATCGATTTGTCTTATCACTACAAATCGATTGATACCAGTCACATCTCTATACGACTACAAATAGCGCGAAAAATTAAAATTTTAAAATAAAACAAATAAATAAACATACAAGCAAAATGGGGACAGGTGGTCTGTCAATTAAAAAATCAATCTTAACTTTTGAACAACTGGACCTATTTTAAAAATTTATAACGCTTTTTAAAAGCGTCTGACAATTGTCAATCGATTGATATTATTTTTACATTTGTACAAGTTCAAATAACATGGAAAAATCAATTCAAATTTAAAATTGCAATTAATCTATAACCGATAACCGAAACCAAAAATGTGACCATGACCTTGACCTACATAAATCTGATTGGTCCGCGTCAGCAATGAACTTGATGAATTACGACGTGGAGTGCACTGATTGGATGACCGACTTTAAAGACGTCATTTCTTACCAACAGTTTAAGTGAGTTGTATGGCGTAGAGGCTTCCGAACTCTTACTACTGCCATTACTAGGGAGTGTACATTTTACCTTATAACCATTATTATTGGTGGTGATATGTACGCTATTAGGGTAAATATTTTTTATAGAATACTGAGATGAAATTGCATTCAAGAACTATTTAGTTAGATTTCATAAAATTGACTCTTTGATTCTTTCAAAAGTTTGTTCGAATAAGTAAAACATTTTAGAGATTTTGGGTATAATGTGTTACAACAAATGAAGAACAGGTATAAAAGTGACGCATATAGTTTTGATAGTCTCAAAAGTGTCTAAAACGGACGCTTAAACGGAACCTGTTGCACCAATACGAATGAAAATAGAAATCATATAGTGCTTGCTTTGCCCCGCCATTCAAAGTGTGCATGGGTACCCAACTTTTTATTGGAATCACTACTGGAAATTTAGATATGCGTTCACAACAAATCGATCAATAAATCAATTATTGGAAATTGCAATATGACTGCGTGGTCAGTGGTGATTTCACTGATGCAATGGTGAACGCTGTAGCCCTCTGTATAGTCTCACATTCATGTGATTACCAACGTTGTTACTGTTGCAAATTGTGACCAATCCTTAAACAGCATACTGATCCATCGCCAAACTTTTCCTTATTTCTGCGCTGCTGTTTCCTAAGTAAACAAGTTTGTCGATTTCTTCTAGGCCGCCGATGTCCGTCCTGTTCTTATCAGTAATTATCATTACTTTCGTTATTTAAGTATCACTTTACAGACACTATGCGATAACATCTATCAGAAAACCACTTAAACTACAAGTACGGTGCCCGACGTTATATGCGGTATCACTTCTTTTACCTCTTTTGATATCGGTGTTATCACATCGCTGGCCTGCTAGTATCAATTTTGCATCCATATAAAAGGACTACACTGCGAGACTATAACCATACACAAAGTTGAAAGCTCGAATCTCTGCAAGTGAACATGAATGACAAGAGTCAAATCCGTGAACTCAGCCTCAAATCCAGTTTTATTTGGTGGGTCTTTATCAACGACCCATCCAAAGATTGGAATGACAATTTATACCAAGGCGCCCGTTTTTCTAATGTGGACCAATTTGGAAAGGTACTTTTCCACTTTATCCCGCCTCACCAACTCCCGGCTGGCCAGGAATACTCCGTCTTCCGACAAGGAGTACTACCCAAATGGGAGGACGAAATCAATCGGAATGGAGGCCGTTGGAATTTGATAATCCGAAAACAAAATAATCACAATTCAAACCATCGCCGACGTCAGACAGAACCAGAGAATGATGCTCCACTGTCGCGAAAAGATCGCTATAGAAATCTGCACGGAGCTGATAAAATCACCGAGTACTTTATCACCACTCTGCTCCTGATGGCGGGTGAAGGATTTGGACCCGAGGGAGACCACGTGTGCGGAGTTGTTGTCACGTGTCGGCCCGACTTCTATCGACTGAGTTTGTGGACTCGAGACAAGAACGCCGGGGAGCAGGTGAAAGAGTTGGGAGCTCTGTGGAAAGCCAAATTGGGTGTCCGGTTCCCCTGCGAATATCATCCCCATGTGAACGAGTCCAAGTCGGCAAATGGATGTCGATATCTCTACAAACTCTAACATATGACATTCTCCCTATTTATATACACTGTGTACATCTATACTGTCTGTTATGAATTTGTTTCAATAAATGTATGATCTTCGAAAATAATTTGAATTTGTTCTTACGAATAACAATAACAGCTAGTGTCGCAATTCTCGAAAGTCGTTTACTGTAATCGCCAAAATGGGATGCTGCACAAACTGTTTTCTTTTACAGATACGCGCTTTTTTAAAATGTGAACTCATGGTCGTAAAAGATGATGGTGAAAATTTCTGTAAATTGAACTAATTTTTAAATCGAAAGTTAAAACTGTCGAACTAACTCTGTCAACTATAATCAGTATTAAAATTCACAGGATGCTATTTCTATTGACAAATGGAAGCACAAAATTCTCCATATAAAAAGCACTTTGGCCATAGGAAAGTAAATAATATATACAGTATTGTATTGATCTATGGAATATCTTGAACACATTAATTTATGCGTAATATGCAGGGTGTTTACGCTATTCCCGCTGCTAATATCAAATCAAAAAATGTAACATAATATTCACCAAGAAACCCCGATCTCACCACAAATTATTTCTGACTTTGGTCATTCATGTGTGAACGCGTCTTCAGAGAACCAAGGTCAGCTACTTTGCAGGAATTATCGGACAGATGCAAGTATGAATTCAACAATATTGATCACAATATGGTTAGAAGTGGTTTTTCAAACTTTATCAAGCGCTGTCGTACGTGCTTTGAACGCAATGGTTGTCATATTGAACACTACATGTAATATTTATTCTGTTGTATATTCAATGACTCTTAACCTACAATTATGTTATTTCATATTATATATATCATGTAGATTTTAAATAGAGGTGAATATTATGTTATATTTTTTATCTAATATTAGCGGCGGGAATAACGTGAACACCCTGTATATGTAGTATACCGGTATTGTATGGGAGCGTCATTTTAATTAAATATTCAATTAACACTTAAGGGAATTCCGTGTTAAATTATCGCTACTTTTGTCCATAAAATGTGCTAATTGTTCTAAAAACGAAGGGATGTTGATAAAAAAAATAAAAAAATGAAATCACTTTGTCTCAAGTGGATTGAAGTGAACGAGTGGGTGTTAACCCATAACACCTTTCAATCCTAAATTCACCGGAAAATTTCCTGCATTGCTTTTTTCATTTTAGTTACCCAAGAAAGCTTTTTCAATTGACGTCATTCATTAATGTTACAAAGGTATTCAATATCATGTTTAGGCGAAATTGAAGTTGAAAAGGTGCAGTGTGAAGGACAGCTGCTTTGTATTGTACCGATTTACTGCTTTTCCGCTTGTATAATGTCCCAACTGGAAAACATCCAGGATCAGCCGTAGTTACTACGGCACGCTTGACCGCTATAGTTTCTCTGGCGCGCTATGTACTTACACTATATTAAAGACGTGAAGTTTTACACACAATTTACGTTCTATAAATTATAATTTATATAATTATAGAGTTCTTAAAGATATAAATTATACACTTACTTAGGTCGGCGCGATTTTGTGATCCCTTCCCAGTTAGGTATAATGTCAGTCTATGCCGCGGTCTTTGAAGTTATCGATTTATGTTGAGTGTATTTTGTATTCCCCAATTCATCTGTCCTTCTAACTGTGTGTCTATCGGCACGTGTTTGTCATATAATCAGCTGCATTCGAACTATATAATCTGAACTTAGCCGGCTTTTCCTATAATTAATTTTATATAAAATATGACCCATCTCACTAGAGACAATACGACATCGATTTTCCTATTCTGCACAATTCACTCGTTCTGTAGAATATCCCCTCCTTCGACGGGCCAAATATACGCGAAGATTTTCTCATCCTCTTTGCTGCAGAGAATCAGTGAACAATCATTTGTGACTCTATATAGATGGTGAGGACGCATGTTCTGCGGTTAAATTACCACAAAATTTTAGTTTCTCCCTCATTCCAGTTATAAACATGCACAAGAATTTTCAGTGAGTGCCACTATATTAGCTGGTAAAACCTGATAAACCAGGTATTTATTACACGAGAGTCTTGGTTTTCTAGTGTAAAAAGTGTGCAATAGTTTACGGTATGACAGCACAATGCCGGCGGAAGAGTTTTGGAAATGGGGGCCCAGGTAAAATGTGCATGTGGGAGCCTATAGTAATGTTCATATAATATAACAAAAAGTTATGATCATTAACACAAACATTTTATTGCATAAAATAGGCAAACATTGGGCTAAAATGTCCTTTTTAGTACAAAGTGTTGCATGTATAGGTACTAGGATCTACAAGTACACATATTTCATTAAGTTATTATAACCACAGATGTAGAAATAAGTATAAATTATCTG
>JAUYWV010112461.1:0-12401 GCA_032274565.1 Nematoplana nigrocapitula
CTTCCATACATACATACATATATACATTTATCTAATTATAGATAGGATTATATATACTAACGCTATATGGGTAATCCTACTTGTGACTACTAATATTAAACAAAATTCATTAGAGTTATTATAAATAATAGATGTTACAGGGAACAAAACTGTTCAAATGCCTGCTAGAACGAGTGAAGAATGTGGTTTACCGACAAGGCAGGAGAACAGTCTGGTTCTTACGTCAAGTGATTCAAAAGACGCACAGGTGGAGTCGATCCTACAAATAATGAAATTGGCACGCCATTGGATTTGCAGGAGCTGGCGGTTGAGAGTCGCATTAGGACCAACAAGAACAGGGTTATACCATTTTCGAGAATGGATCTGACGAGACAGTTATTGATAAATGTTGACGAAGCTCGGACTTTGAACAGACCGATTTCAACCTGCGTAGGACAGAAAGTAAACAAGAGGCTCGTTTGATCACGGAGATAACATGCTCATTCCAAGTGAGTTTTGGGTTGAACAGCACTCTATGAAATTTTAATTCCAGTCACTTATCCGATATGTCATATTTTTTGTATTAAAAGTAATGCCTGAAATATGGCATTGGGAATGTGGAATTTTGGCATTACAAATTTTACAGTGTACACATTCTGGTTCGTTCTTTACATTGAAAGTCACCAGTTAACCCACATAGAACCTTAATTTGGTTAATGATATTGTGACGGGAAACTCCGTCTATGGCTTACCACTAGACTTAGATTTTTCTTTGATAATAATCACATTGAATCCCATTTTTAGTCTTACTATGCTTTTAATTCATGATTAAAATTTATAAAAGGAATCGTTTTTCTGATTTTAAATAAAACTAGTAATCTCATGTATTATTATTGTTTTAATATTACGAATCTCAGAATTCTGTTACTCGCGTAAGAAGTCGCTTGGAAGAGTTTGCAGCAACTCCTGTGACACTGAAGTAATGTCAGGGTGTATGTCCGTGGTATGCAACCATAGTTTTCCCTGCGGTCAGACATTTTTTATCTAAATTTCGTTGCCAGAATTTTGGCTATAGGAAAAATTGTAATCTTATAGCTATTTTAATTGCCCTTTCCTATATTGAAACAGCGTGCGGAAGCAGCATGAAAATTTTGAATAATATAATTTCTTATTTCATCAAAGAGACATCTGCACACCTGTCACTTTGAAATACAGTATATTGATTAATTGAAATAATGAAAAAATAATCAGTTTAACTATAATTTCTCACCATCAAAGATTTGTTTTTGTTTTTGTTAGAAGGCTGAACAGTTCATCTGTACTATAATGGGCAGGCCTACCTTTAATTATTTCTAGCTAAAGGAGATGATTCAAAATTTTGAATATCCATCGAACGAATCAGTCAGAAATAGAATTAATGCAACGACCAGTGTTGGGGAATGCCAGAAAAAGCTATAGCTATATATTTGTTTTGATCGATTTGAGTACATGTTTTGTTGGTGCTCCTTTATGCGAATTTGTAGGCTACGACCTGTGTGTCCGAAGTACGAGGGGGAGTATATATTGTGTAGTTGTGACAAGGAATTAGGCATAATAGACACCGGGATGCAAAGACTGGCTTTGACTATGACCTCACGACAGTCGCATATTTGTTGGACAACATTTCTAATATCTACGAGGTGTCCCAGAATTATCTCCCAACATAGTCATAATCCAACAAGTGCAGAGACGAAATATGTGTAAACAAGGATTTTTAATTAACAACAAAACAATAGATAGGATTCGCACACGAAGGTTTATGAAGTAATATAGAGTACGGAGCGTCACTGGAATTTACTTAAAGTCCAACATAGTGTAAGCCATCCTTCTGAATGCACTTTTCACAACGTCCCCGCAAAAAATCGAAGAGGCATTATCAGTCATTTGTCGTGGAATTTCTTCCAAACTCCTTCGCATTCGTACCTCCAAGACACCTGTCATTACTATTAGCTCCATCATCCAGCTTTGGTTTCCTTTTGTATAACCCATAGACTTCCGCAGATAATTTGATGGACAGAAGATTTGGAAATACCCGTTTCTTGAGATTACCGGTGGATGATGTTTGGTCTGGATACCTTCATTAATGCTCTCAAGAATTGGCTGAAGCTGGTCATCACCACTTCCAGTGACACGTCGCCCTTGTCTTGGTCTGTTCTTAGAGAAGGAGCCGACCTCTATCATTTTATTCATCCAATTCGTCACAGTTTTGTGATCGGGAGACGGTTCTCCATATCGTGCTCTATATAGTTTATACTGCTTTGTCCTCTGTACTTGTTAGAAATGTTGGGCGCTAATTCTGGAATATCCTCTCTACAGTACAGTATATTCATGCCGATTTCTTCCATTAGCACTCTGTCAAATCCTGAGTTTATTCGGGAGGGATCTGTGAGCACAAAATAAAATTTATTTACCGACAAATTCTTTTCTTCAGCTCGGTTACTTTTCTATCCATTGACTTTTGTTTTTGCTTTTCTAAAATCCTTCACTTCTTCCTTCGGAGAATATTTTTCTTGTCCACAAAACCAACAAACCAACAGTATAAGATTCAGACTATAACCACTGGTTAAACAATGACTTCCTGCCCGGTGTCTATACATAATCCCTTGTCACAACTGCTCAGCCTCTTACTTCGTACACAAAAAACAGATCAAAACCACCAAACTCCCGCACTAAAAATAGCACCAACATGCTGTCGGATCGGAACTACTCTCTCTCTTTTTATTCCCACTCTATCAACTCAACAATTCAGCCCGCAATTAAATCAATTTTGCTTGTCTACAATAAACAAAACATATTTCTCTTCGATCGAGCGGAAGGTTCAGCAGATTTAAATAACAATTAGGCCCTGCATTTTTATACGTCTATAATGACAATTTTATTGTGTTTCGTTCACTTATACTGTTAAAAGAGTATACATGTTGATTGATACATATACCTCTAAGTATCAGCTTATTGTAAGAAAATGGTTTTCCTTGTTGTCAGGAGACATTTCTGGTGATATTAGAAGCGTAATTATATTTTGCCCTGAGGTACTGATCTGCCACCAACTACTGAATGCGTTCAAGACACGGATCCTCGAATTACTCCGCACACCCACTAGACACACAGAGACGTGGTAGATTGTATTGCACTCCGGTAAAGTCAGATGCCGGTTCCACTCCGACTGGAGATTTCCGGTCGAAACGGTAATTCGATGGTTCCTAGTCTGCGCTAATTTTATTCGAACTGTCTTCTATTTTTTGTTTTCAATTCTCAGCGCTATATTTTCCTTTACTATCTCTACACCTTCTATTACTCTGCTTTGACTGTTGCCTATCTAAAGGAATGTATAAGAATAGCATTTTTCCTATGAATTTATTAGATGCAACTTCTATACATATTAATGCGTATATTTTTATTTTAAAATATCCTTTGCAGTGCTGTATATCTATCTCTCTGTCTAATCTGTTTTCTTTAAGTGAATTTGTATACACTTTTTATGATGTATTTTAATTTAATCTTTTTGATGCATTATTTGTTTCTTTATTATAACGTTGAGTGGTTGTGAGTGCTAATATTTACTTGTTTCTGTATAATCAAAGTACAACAGAAAAATAGCAATAATTCAGAATACATCACATAAAACAAGTTCCCGATGAATTTTGAATTGTATAAAAATATTTTATATTTAAATAGCAAATTTTTTTAATAAGAATGAAATGCTAAAACTCATTAATAGTCTATAGCAAACCCCTATGCAAGGACAATGACAGCTCAATATCATCACAGAGAAACCAGCGAGAAAGTTGAAATATGTTGGAGCATTGATCATTGAAGCTGCAAATTCAAACACAGAAGCGCAAACCAGAATTGCATAGGTACAAGGTGTAACTGTCATTCAAGTAATTGATTAGAAAATCAGAACTTTTTAAAAAGAGGCGTCAGACAAGGATGTATTCTTTCCCCAGTTTCATTCAACATATAGTGAATTTAAAATCAATGAGGCATTGGAGATATAAAGGGTATAAACATTAATCGTCGGAATATAACAAACCTGAGATTTACGGATGATACTGTACTACTTCCAAGTGGCAAAGAAGACCTTCAGAAAATGAGGCGACAACTATGCAAAGTGTGTAAAGTTTATGGAATGTCTCTAAATGACAAACAGACAAAAGTTATGACAGAAAATGAAGCGGAAACTGACTACCAGCTTGCCATCAATATGCAGAGCAAGAAAGACTGGAAACAATAAATAAATAAATAAAATTATCGTGGCACGTGGATTCGAGCAAAGTTACCAGTAGAATAGGCAAAACAAATGATGATTTCTGTAAATGTAATATCTCTTTAAAGTAAAGGCTATTAAAACATACATTTTCTCAAGTATTGGATATGGACCAGAAGACTGGACTTTCAGCAAAACAGTTAAAAACAAAACTAGAGCGTTCGAGTACTGGTGCTATAGGAGAATCCTAAATATCAGCTGGACAGAAAGGATAACGAAAGAAAGGATATTGCAAATGAAGGGAACGCAGGGAATTCTAGGAAAAGCATAAAAGAAAAAACAACGATTTGCAGGTCATGTACTGAGAGGTTCGAACGGGAGTTTGCTCAACCTGATTCTGGAAGGTAATGTCGACGGAGAGAGAGAGAGAGAAATCGGGAAAGGCAGAGAAGAGTCTGGCGTGACGGCGTGAAAGAATGGAGCGGCAAATCATCTATAGGAGAAGCTAAGAGGACAGCCGAGAAGAGAGAAACCTGGCGTGGAATAGTTGCCAACCTTTGAATCGGAGACGGCACCACATGATGATGAAAGCAAAAGAAGACAAACGAGTTTGTGATGAAAAGGATTAGTGAACCATGTGGAGGAGACACATTGTATTCTTTTATGGGTATCATAATGCCCAAACTATTTAACCTCGTAGACCATCCATCCGATTGAAAGAGGAAAAGTGACAAGAGCAAGCATTGCGTTAAAAGTTGAGAGAAAGAGGACAAGTGAGAAGAGTCTGGAAGGATTAGAGTGTAAAAACATCAATGAATTAGTGAGAATATTTGAAGACAGAGACAGTTGTTAGATAAAAACACTATGCTTGCACCTGCGATTACTCCGGCAAATAAATCAGGGATGATGATGATACAAGACAGGATAATCGGGATGTACAAATATCTGCGTTTGTTCTACATGTGGCACATATTCTGCAAGACACAATCAGCAAAAATATATATTCTATGAGTTAGCTCTCAATGAGGATTTATATTCGTTTTAAATTTATTGAATGAAGGTCTATTGCTTTTTCTATAAGATAATTTCTTCAGGAATGCTTAGTTGCTACAAAAAAGAAATTCTGCAGAGTATTGAAATGCCTATTTACACTTTTTTTAATACAAATTTACAAAAGCTGTTGTACCCTTTTTTGTAGATTCAACAACTACAACTCCTGGTGCAACACAAGCTGGAACACCACAAGGCTCAACACCAGGTCCAACACAAGCTGGAACACCACAAGGTTCAACACCAGGTGTAACACAAGCTGGAACACCACAAGGTTCAACACCAGCTGGATCATCACCAGGTTCAACACAAGCTGGAACACCACAAGGTTCAACAACAGCTGGATCATCACCAGGTTCAACACAAGCTGGAACACCACAAGGTTCAACACCAGCTGGATCATCACCAGGTTCAACACCAGGTGCAACACAAGCTGGAACACCACCAGGTTCAACACCAGCTGGAACACCTCCAGGATCAACACTTTCGGAACAACCTTCAGGAGCAACAGCAACTGGACCTTCTTCAGGAGGATCAACAACTGGACCACCTCCAGGTTCAACATCATCTGAACCACGTCCATTTTAGACGTTATATGGAGAAGCTTTAGGTTAAACTCTTGAAGATTTTTCTTCTTTTTTAGGTTCTTCAACAACAGCTGGAACTCCTCCACCTTCTCCTGGATCGACAACATCTGGAGCTCCTCCACCTTCTCCTGGATCAACAACAGCTGGAGCTCCTCCACCTTCTCCTGGATCAACAACAGCTGGACCTCCTCCACCTTCTCCTGGATCAACAACAGCTGGAGCTCCTCCACCTTCTTCTGGATCAACAACAGCTGGAGCTCCTCCACCTTCTGCTGGATCAACAACAGCTGGAGCTCCTCCACCTTCTCCTGGATCAACAACAGCTGGAGCTCCTCCACCTTCTGCTGGATCGACAACAGCTGGAGCTCCTCCACCTTCTCCTGGATCAACAACAACTGGAGCTCCTCCACCTTCTGGTCAGTCAACTACACAAGGACCAGCAGTACTTACAACCACTGTTCAGGTACAAATTTAACACATTCTTTTTTAGAATTGTTCAAACATGACCAGTAGTCTTTTGGGAAGCTATATTGAATAAAATGTATATACGCTGCTCGGTATTACATATTAATGAACACTATAGACGCTCCACTTGTGGTTAGCACAAAGAAGGTGAACAACTGATCATCTCCGAGATCTGACAAATCTCGCATTGCTCATCTATTCCACACTCCCTCCAACGCTGGACACAACGGCTTTCGATGAAGGAATGGCAGTTGACTGTAATTCCCCAATCCGAGGAGAAATACCTTGTTACCTTGTCCTGTCAGGTCGCGTACGACCTCTGGCGATACCCATGACCCGTTTCCTCCACACTCCTCGATCCCTCACTGCTGTTCGTAGTCTGCTGAGTTTGAGTCCGGTCGCATCTTTGACTTCATACAGCCATCTTGTCCGTGGTCTGCCTCTTCTTCTAGATCCTTATCCAATCCCCAACATAATTGTCTTTTTAGCACCTCTCCTCGCATTACGTGTACGAAGTATGACAGCTTTTGCTTCAGGACCATAGAGTCAAGGGAAAGAGTGGTACCCCTTGCTCCAGGATATAAGCATTTGTCCAGCGTTGCGTCCATGGGACCCTTAGCATTCTTCGCCAACACCACAGAGAAATACATGTCCATAAAAGCTCAATTTATGGTCAACACCTACCACGACCAGAAAACCAATACGGAGTAAAAAGTGTACGTGACAATACGATTCCTGGACATTTTCAGTTTATGGCGGCTTCTCTCGACAGTCTAGTTTACAGCGCGGCCCTTATTGATTTGCAGTTGTGTCATCTTTTGATTCAAATTTAGGTCAAGTTTTACGCATTGATCTTTAAAGGTTTTTATTATTGTGTTGATCTTTGTATCTACATATGTGAGGATTTTAAAAAGGTACTACTGCTGTTGAATCGTCTGCGTGTTTGACTATTGATTCAGGGATATTAGTTTTCCTAGTGTACACAGGTACAAAAAAGAATTGGGAGCAGAATTGCCCCTTGTGAAACACCAGATGTTATTTCTTTTGTGTTGCTAATAAAGTTTTGTATCTGTAGTTATTGTGTTCGGTTTGATAAGTAGTTGTGGAGCAGTTTGATCAGACCTCAATGAAGATGTGTTTCAAGTAGAAATGCAATCAGATTATCATGTGTATACAATCAAATGCTTTGCTTAAATCGAAGTCTAGTATCTGAACTCCGTCGGATGAAGATTTGTCGAGGTGTTTTGTAGCATGTTGGTACAAGCAATTATAGTAACGCAGCCGTTGAAGATTGGCTTCGAAATCCGTATTAATATTTTCCGTAGTTTTTGCATTAATTATATTGGTCTGAGGTCATCTACTATAGGTGTTAGTTGTGATTGCGTATTTGGTATATTAATTCGGTTAACACCCTTGATTTGATTCCTCACTTAGTTCCTTATTTGGGAGTCCATTGATTCAGTTTTAGCTTTCGTGTTGGTGTTGTTAAGTTCTTTGCGAATGTTAGGCCCTTCTAGTTCGCTTTTTGCCTTTGATTCTCGTAGGCGGTTAAGTTTTTCCTTAATCCGTGCGTTTATGTTTGATGTAATAAAAACTTGAAAAGTTCAATAGCATGGGTAATGTCCTCCCTCAATATTATCCGCAAGTTGTCCACGGCAATGAAGCTGTCGACCGAGGAGGATCTGGTCGTCTCGGGGTTTTTTCTCGACGCTGCTGGGCTTGGTGGCGGTGAATCCTGAAGGGAATCCCGTCTTATATTGATCGTCGTCCCATGATTAACAGATCGTTTTTAGATAGCTTGTTGACGTCAGAGGGAGTATTGATTTTAGCTGAGCGATCGAATAAAGAAGTCATAATTTATGGGACACCCGGTACATCTACATGATTGTTTTGGCCTATACTACTGTAAAACCGATGATCAGTGTTCCTTTCTTTTGAAACTATTTTACTGGTTTGCTACTTTTCTGTTGGTCTGTCTGCGTGACTGGGCAAAACGTGTAATAAAATAAAATCAATGTTTCCAACTACTGATTGAGTGAGTTGGTGACTGGGATAAACATGTGACGCTCTCACATATCATGTCTTGTTCATATGTATTAGCTGATCAGTTTTTATTCTTGTAAAATTAATTAGAATTCAGCTTATTAAAAAACAATGATTTTATTTAGTCTCTTGCCAACCAACTTCACTGATATTTCTACAGTCCATAGTACACGTTTGAATAGCCAAAATCCGGATAGGTGTTTGTTGCTGGAGGAGCACGGGGAAATATCTACTGTATTGATTGTCCTACCACTTTTTTATTACTGTACTGTACATCTATAATACGGTTTATTCCCTTTCCCATACTCCACCAAAAATTAACAAACAGATTAGAACCACAACAATCCCGAAAACGGCTCGCAGGGTCAGATGCGGTATCAAGTTCAATGTCAACTATAACCAAGTTTCGCAGAACAAGACACAGTTTTTGGCCGACCTGCGTCAACAGTTGGCAGCAAAGCTGCAATGTCTCCTGTCCCAGATTACCAATCTGGACTGCAGAAATGGTAAGTTGTGCGTTCTCCTGTGATTCTCTGATGCATCCTTCTATCTCTACAGAAGGATCATTATGTATGTACATGTGCAGCACATGTATATCCGTCACTGCTTATGTCCACGGCCGATATTAAACGCGCGTCCGCTAGCTCGGAATGTAACCAAAGATATATCACTTGCAATTAATGATCAAATCGAATTGTGTCACCATTTCCATGGAAGTATTTCAGATCGCATATCAATAATGTGTATAAAATGACTTCAGGATTTTTAAGTCTTAAAAAGTGTCTAAAAAGACCCTAGAACGGAACCTTTGGCTCCCATAGAGTTTGTTTAATGACGGGCAGCGCACTACGCGGGTGTTTCGCTGGCGCGGGATTGAGATAATCGCGCAGCGTCGTATAGTTGATGGACAGTGCGCTGTGCGAGAGTTCTTCGCAGTCGCGTTCGCGGGATGTCGCGCAGTTGCTTTTTAAGTGACCAGTGCGCTATTTAGCTGTTTCTTCGTTTCGATACACTCTCGTTCTCTTGGAAGCTTGTGACTGGAAGCCATCAGTTGATTTTCTTTTCTTTAGCATGTTGTCGCGAATTACAGTCATTATGTTAAAAATTCATTTATTTCAATGTATGTATTTCATTTCCCAAGTATGTTTGTAAAATTATATTAATTTATTAATCAATGTTCTTTTAAAAAATATTTTTAAAATATATATGGTTCTTTGGCTCTATTAATAATGCTCGATATTGTTCTGGAATTCTGCAGTCTGTTTTGTGTTCAGGTTATTTACAAATGGGGCAACATTATTTGATCGAATTAGTAATGAAAATATATAAATTTTGCGTATAATGTGTTACATCAAATCGATCAATAAATCATAGATTTGGAAATACAATATCATTGTGGTCAGTGATGATTATTTCCATGAAACTTCATTAAGAACAGGTATAAAAGTGATGTATTATTGTGGTATGTTGTGGCCTCAAAAACGGAACCTGTGGCACTCCTATATACGAATGAAAATAAAAATATCATTCCGCCATTCAAAGTATGGGTAGACAAAATTTCAGCTCGCTCCGATGAATGGTCTAGGAGGTGATAGCGAACATACAGCCAAATAGTCAATTTATTCTTTGGAAGCCCTTCATGTTATCAGAATTCCAAGGATTTTTGTCAGGAATTTGAGCATGGTTTTAATTTGTTTCAGAATGGCATGGCCTGATTGATACGGCGTTATTACCTCCTAAGCGAGACTCGCCTCCAGTTGATCATGTTTTTTTTAGTTAGAGGGTACTATAGTGATCTTCTGTCTTTCAAACGATAATTCTATATCTTGAAAATCGATGGGATATATTTTCAATTTTAGATATGTCCGGCAGTATAATCATATGAAAAAGTGTATGAAATCAAGTTTGAATTTATAGACCATAGAAACTCTCTATGAACAAGCATGTAAAATGATACATAGTTTGAAACGCATAGAAAGTTTAAATAATTAAAAACTAAATTGAGAAGGAATCAATTGTTGTTCTATTCGGTGTCATGTTAGTCCGGTGTCAATAGGCCTCTAATGAACAAAAATAATAAGTTAGTGGCTTGATCAGTGGCATTTGAAAGCATTGGGAAACCAAGAAAGAAATATTTATTGAAAAGGAACATTCTACTGTTCGACGTTGAATTAAGAGTGATTCTTCGCAACAGTGGGCATTATCAGCGAATGGAAAGGCAGTGGGCGTCCGGCAAAGAGGTTTGAATACATCAACTAGTGTAGACACGCGCGCCAACACAAGTAATTTTGGTTTGGGGATGTTTTGGTAGGTAAAATTCGCAGAAGGACTAATATTTATTTTCGGTTATTTTTTGTAAAATGGCAACTAGCTGCTATAAACTGTACAGACAGACAAATGAAACGAGAATGTATTCTATGACTACCAACTTCTGCTGCTATTTTTAAACAAAAAGTCCTTACATCTGATTGGCCGAATGGGCAATAATTCAAATTTCACGGAAATCCTTTATCTTGAAATAAACATGTTTTACTCTAGTATACTTATTCCAACCTCTTTGGAGTCTTGAAACTGCAAGTGGCACACCACACTCAACGAGATAAGAGAACACCTTCTTGTTCTTGCCGCCAATAAACGATCGAAAATAAATTTTCTTTTGATATCACGATAAAGGCTAAAATTTTACTAATTTTAAACAAGATTGCACAACACTAATGAAGTTAATAACGGAAAAGGATAAGATATACTAGTGTAATAATAAATGTTTACACCTTCGTCTGAATTATCAACAAAGCATGCCGAAACATCTGCTGAAGGATGCTTTGAATTTCTACTGGGCACGCAAAAATCCCCATGCTACTATCGTGAAACCTCAAGATCTAATCTCTTATACTATGTGTTGACGCATGGTGTTCATCCCAGGGAAGTTTTGTCATCAACTTTGCAACTATGAATGCAAATCGATATTGTGGAGCTCTGAAGGAGCATGTCATGCCATACTGCAAGCGTCGTAGAAAAAAACAGTCGAACATTAAACAGTAAATGTGGTGTTTTTTCAATGTTTTGAAAAGCCCCTGCCCATGCACTTACTTACTTGGATGCAGTGGTTCCTTAGCATAGCTTTACGGATATACCATCGGCATTTCACTGTAACAACACACGAAGGGAGTTCATCCTAGCGAATATTCTATGCACTTCTCTCGTGCCATCCGTACCTGAAAGCGTCGGATAGTGGAGGTCCGAAGACACGAAGAACGGATAACTTTGTCGTTCCCCTTGCAGGGGGTGTTGTCCGACATGGAGAACGCCTTCACGTTGCTGATGAGACTTGACAATGCCAAAACACCGCTATTTTCAATCCTCTTATTGTAAAACTGGTACTAAACATTGCAATAGTATTTTCTCAATAAGAATGTTTTTGCAGCTTTCACTTGATATATCAAGGGTTATTTTCATTCATGCCGAAGAGTCTATATATGGTAAATATACTTTATCACATTTCATCTTTTGTATATTTCATATATTTATTTTATAGATAATTGCCGACGAAAAGAAAGAGTCATGGAAATCTGTAGTGTGCAAAGCTAAAACTCTATTTTATCGCCTTCCAGGAAGCGTTTTGGTGGATTTCGATTTCATTGAATCCAGCGACAACGGTGCCAAGAATCCTGCGGATTTATCTACCTCACTACAGACTATGGTAACAAGCTCGCAGCTAAACATTCAGGCTGGAGGTTTGAATTTGCAAGCCGACTCCAGCTATATTGTTATCAACGCTAGTAAGTCGATTTTTATAGAACAGATGCATAGTTGTCTGATAAAACCATAAAGAAGCAAAAATTATTATTTGACGTCATTTATATTAAATGAACGCCTTCGGACAAATCGCTGACCGCAACACGGAAATTGCAGAAATACGACCTTAACCCTATCCATACCGGGCTATTTACCACAGCCAGGTACCGGGGGGGGGCTGATTCGCCCCCCCCCCGATTGAAATCTACTTTAGGAGTGTGCTATAATGATGAAAA
>JAUYWV010112472.1:0-12400 GCA_032274565.1 Nematoplana nigrocapitula
TTTAGAAATCATTCAAATTTGAATTTCTATAATTTTAGGAGATACAATAATGTTCTGACGAATTAAAGTTATAAAATGTGTTGTTGTAATTTTGTTGATTTAATCGATGTACTTAATGATATATTTCGTTAATAAATCAATCTTTCACAGTACTTTTTAAATTAGGACCATTTATTTTTACTCACCCTGAGTCAGTGGTTCATTGTCGCTAAAAATAAACCAACAAAACTTATATTCACTTCGAAACCTGAGCTCAGAAAATAATGATTATAACACAAAAAATAAAAAATATTTTAAAAGAAACCCAAGTGACACAGCTTAGGTAGCCACAAATAGCAGTAAATATGATACGAATAATGTCTACCTTATATTAATTCTTGTGATCTCAGTACTTTGAATAGACGGTTTTCTATATATGGATGAATACCTATCGTGTGGAAAATTTATAAATTCTCCTAGCTGATCATTATCATAAAAACCGAACAACTATCAATGCAAGCAAACCGAATTATAAAAAAGTATTTTACATTGAGAACTTTTATTGATCTGATGAGAATAAGCGTCTCTTATAAACGTCAACGAGTTAAAATACAGTAAAGTAAAAAACACAATAATGCAACTGTCTGGAGAACACATTTAGAAAAAAGAGGCACCGTTATTGGTCAATGACACATTGAGAGAAGAGTTCTTCACTCTTATCTCCATGGCTTCATGGATCTCCAAGCCATTACGTGCTGAGTGGATCAACCTGAATTGGTGATCATTCCCAGTGCAAGCCGTACAGTCCAGGAAATGCGTGAAGACTGCAATGGGGCCTTTGCAGTTCTCATTTATGCGTTCGGTCCTTGGATTTTCAAGAGCCGACAAGAGCGCGTTACTTTACGGAAGCGTTCCCCCTATTTCCTGACAACCTGATTCCATGGGGTAGGCTCCATGGCATAAAAAAACATAACTCTGCCGGAACTCTCGCCGATGTCTCTAAGTTTGCCTCTTTATTTCTGAAAGTGGTCTACTAACAGTTGTATTATTGTTTTTCTACTTCATTGTGTTTCTCGTCAAATGACCTTGAACCTAAGATTTTTAAATCTGTGGCTTGAGGATGACTGTGAAACGCTAGAAATCGGTTGCTCATACATTTTTGGTAGAAATTTGGTTTTCCTTTTTACTTTCCGTATTCGTTTATTTAACCTCATGTCGATCAGTCATTACCTGTACAGTTGAAATACATTTCACTATAATAATGCTTTTTTTGAGATATTCTTTGATTCTAATATAGTCTAGTTAGCCTCTGTAGCAATTTAATATCTGGGAACTAAAACTCACAAGTGTAGAACTAATCTTGCAAGTTGTTAAATTCCGCGTTTTCGAAAACATTTGTAATGCAAGTGAACTATTAGAAGAGAAGGCAAATGAAGTTTTTGTGCTCGCTTTTTATTGGACACTTGCAACCGAGTTAATATTGATTAGTGATTACTGATCTCATTTACAGTGACAAAGCCTTTCCATAATACGGTATACAGTAGGTAGCATTATCAAAATCACATTGCAAAGAGTGCACAAAATACACGTGAAACGCGGATTTAACGTGTTTTTTAGTGATAATCTGATATTTCCCGATTAGAATGACATAACTTGATTGGAAAGATGATTATTGTTTAAAATGCAAACGAATATTGCATTCTTTCATAAAATCCTATTCTTAGTAACTACTTTTTGGTTCAATTTTATTAGTTATTAATGTGTCATACTATACCAAGTAAATATACGGAAAGTATACGGTGCTCAAGAGTGTGGTATATTGCTGAAAATAATAAAAAAAAGGTTCTAACGTTATACCTTTCAATTTCGCTGATTTCTATTTGTTAGTTCGCTTCTTTCTTCATTGTAAACGAGCAATGAACACAGCATATGGAGTGTAAAATAGTCTTTAGAACACAAATGTATTCTTTTCGGCGCAATTAACACTTCTTTAACTAATTAAGGGAATAAAAATGAAGAAGTGGACAGAAATTCCAGAGGCTTGCAATGCGATGAAAGATTATGGCTACGAGTGTGTTCCGTCTATCAGATATCCTGATACGCAAGGCATGCCACCATTTCCCAAAAGATTTAACGATGTTTTCTGAGAGTTATTGATTTATCGATGAGCACGCGCGCTCAATACAGTTCTACAAACCACATAGAAGTGGACACTCCGTGGTCATCCGCAATAACTGATCTCTGTGATCTCCGCAGGATAAAACATAAGTACTGGTATAAAACATATTTAGCTTTGTTGTCTAGGAAACAGCCCAAATTTTTTTTTAATCTGGTTGTAATGAAGGAGGAATTCTTTGAATCACAAATTAAATTGGGTACGTAGCAAAAAGTCGTACATAAAATAGTCGTATTCAAAAAGTGGTATTCAACTAGTCGTATTAAAAAATTCGTATTCAAATAGTCGTATTAAAAAATTCGTACATAAAAATAATAAAAAGTTAAAAAGTCGTATTGAAAAAGGCGTATTTGAAAAGTCGTATTCAAAAAATGGTATACTAGAAATGCAAAAAGTTAAAAATCGTATGATGTCAATGTGAAACTCGTTGCTCTGGAAGTTGAACATCATGGTTGTGAACGCCGGAAATCTTGTAGATTTGCACCTCTATCGCATCATTATCAGGGACCAACGATGTTGCGCGTGTTGAACATTGCGACTTAATACATTTCCAATAAAACCTTTCTTTGCGAACATAATCTTTCTTGAATTTGAAGTCTTTGTATTGTAGATTGAAGCTTTTTTCTGTCCGTATAATTCGTGCATTCATTGTAATTAGCTATCTAAAGTTTGTCAAGCAATATTATAATTCATGTTAAATATTGCAGTTGGAATGAAGAATGCATAATCGTTTTCGTCAAAGTAAACAATGTACTGATTTCAGTTCACAAACTAGTAGTGAATTACTAATCCGCTCAATCATTAAACCACTAGTAGTTTTTCAGATTAATACGACAATTTAACTATTGCGATTTACAAAATACGACTATTTAACAATACGTCTATTGAAATACGATTTGTTGAATACGACTTTTGGAAAATTACGACTTTTTGCTGGGAACAGTATTGATTCAGCTGACCATACGTTATTTGTGCTACTAGAGAATGACTACGAAATATTAAACGCGTATGAATATGAATATGTCTTGCAATCTTCCATAAGAAGGATTTTGAGGTTATTACATTAAAATAAATTAATCAATTAATGTTTAGGATAATTGACCTAATACGGCAAATGCTATATTTTATAAATATTTAAAATATTCTACATTATGAATGCATTCTGCAGTGTACATAAGGAAAGTGTCACTACAATGAATATACATTGTATGTTTGTTTTTCAAATTGATGTGCTGTTTTTGTTTAGCGTACATCTTGTCGGTATTTTTATTTCAGAGAATCCTTGGAAAATAGCGGTAATGGTATTCTATCTACCATTAGGCGACATAATGTTCTTATGTTTTATCGTTTGCGTTTTCTGGTGGAAAGTCCAAATTTGAAGTTATTGTAAATGTTGCTGCTAGGTATGTATGATTTAATTTTATGATTTCACATTATTCATTTTATGCTTAATGAGGTATTTTGGAAATTACTCAAATATTCTAAATGTTATCAGAATCTCTAGTAATTTCTATGTCTGGCACATTACTTTGAATTCAGTTTTATATTTGTGAATAACACTTGTATGATAATTTGCAAAAACTGATGCAAACGTTCTAGATATTATAAAGCAAATTGAAAATATGCCTCGGAAAACGCAGCCTGACAATCAATTATAGTTTTGATACGATATTATTCATAAAAAATATTGACACATTCTTTCGCATTTGTACCTTATAATGGCGAAATTGTCATTATCTCAACAGATTATTGAAATAAATTCAGAAATAATGATTGATATATTTTACTCACGTTTACTCTATAAAAGTAACAACCCGATACTCTTTCGCATTTTTTTGAGGATATATGCATGTATGTAAAAAAATTTAGAGATAATATTTTATTTATTTTAAAGAGTAAAAAAACATTAATTCATATGTGTATGTCGTTCTGAAAAGAATATTTTTCCTTTCAGATATAAACATTGGTATTTGGCAGAAAATTTCAATTTTTTAACGAATGATGTAAAGAACATATTTCTTTATATTCATTTTAAACAAATATTTTATTTTGAACATTTTGCAGTTAGAAACTTTTGTAGGCACTAAAAGATTAAATTTGTTATGTCCCGCATTTTACAAACAATGTTTCCAATATTTGTTGTCTGTATTGACCTATCAGTAAATTTAATAAAATTATATGTCGGATTGAACACTACACAAAAAATATACTGTTCATATTTATTATCTTGATTGTATTGATTCTTATTGATCAGTTTTGAACAGAAATGTGATTATTTTAGATCTATGTTATTCATTATATCTAGTAAATATCATTTTATCATAAGACACAAATCTTTTTCATTCGTTAACGCCCAGGCAAATCTACATGAATAAAATTTCTTTAGTGAGTTGGAAAAAAATATTTTTTTATTGACAAGACTGGCAAGAGCAAGTCAAGTCAAATTATTATAATTGTATAATTTTTTTAACCAGAAAAACAACAAATCACTGTAAACATTGACATACTCAAAACTTCCATTTCTCTTGTGCTTTTCAATAAGCATGTCCTCAAACCCCACCTCGTCTTTCTCAAATCACTACTTTGCTCCGGAATCGTGTAACATGGGTTTATTACCAACTCTTAATTTCAACCTCAACAATGTTTCATCCTTCCTTTGCTAATCAGCAAACTTTTGTGAACTACAATCGTTAACTGAAGAAGGAACAATCAAGGGCTTCGGTCCGGTTCCTTAGTACTATTTTCAACTGATCTAGTCGGCACATCCATACCATGAGCCTCTTCTCTATACTCGCATACAGTCTGTCGAAATTCATATATGGATTGCTAGGTTGTCGAGCTCTGGGAATATTTCTAATATCACATCATATAGAGGTCCATGTTAACCTTGTCAACTAGGCACAGTTCCTGAAAAATTAGGGGTTCTCAACTCAACGAGAGCTTCCCTGCTGACTCTCTGAGTCCCATAGAACAAAGTGCATACCCTCTCTTTGCCTGTGTACTGATCCTCATTTTCAAGATTGGCTCGGACCACCACCCAACTACAACAACTGTCCCTTAATACAACCACCTCCTTCGAACTTACGCACCTGATCTTCCACTGCCCCTCCAACTACCACATCCGCACACCCAACTCCACTTCCCCGATCACCCTCGCCACCCTCTCCACCAACCCCTCCCTCGCCATCGCCCATTTCTGTCCCCCTCTGATCGCTTAATCCCATCTACTCTCTCTCTCTATTTTGAGCCTATGCTGGTTACCCGATTTGGGCCTCAGCGGCATCACCCACCACCACCACCCAACGAGACAATGTATAGTAGACATGTTTCTCAAGCTAAAATCGTCACCCCGCTTACTTGAAAGAGCATATTGCACTCTAAGTAAACAAAGTCTCACAAATATTCACATACACTACACAAACAGCTGTTCCCATGTTTTGGTTTGTTCCCTGGTTATTTTAAATAACTTTTCACCCGCTACATGAACAACTATGGATGCAAAGAATACGCTACTTAGGCTACAAAGGAGTCGATAGTGAAGGGGTATGAGGTATTTTCCTTTCTCGTGTACAAGAACACTTAATGTGAGCATGGATCACTCAGCCATCACGCTTCACTTCTTCACAACTAAAAATCTTACACTTACATGTCAAAATAAAAAACAATTGTCTATATTGACTGTAAATCATTCTTTGGAGTCAAGTTTTCCCTTTCAAAGACAATAATTCACTGCCTGATTTCAGAACTACTTGAGCTTTCTAATTATTGTCACCTTTTTAGTTGAGAACAAGTGGTGTAAAAAATAAGTTAGCTTTGCTCCATTGAGCAAACAGACCAGGGTAAATGTCATACATCAGCAAATCCACAGGCTAGTTCCTCCTTTCGTCATTACTTGTATTGCTCAAGTACATTCCATACCTTAGGATATCCCTCACAGTTGGAAGTTTTGACACCAGTAATTCCCAAGCAGTACCAACACAATTACTTAAGTGAACACTTGATATTTTTCTTGTTCTTATTCTCATTCAAGTTGGGTGGTATAGAAAGGGTTCCTCGGCGCACTCGATTGACCACCTTCAACCTTCATCTAGGCTCTTCCCCTCTGTTATGAGGGGAATCGTCTTGTCGCATTCTTTTATACGCAGTTCCTGCAGTATGTTCCAAACCATATTTTTGCTCCGGACCAGACACGTTCATTTATAGGGGTTCGCTCGAGGTTAATACACATCACCTCCAACGCATCATAATAACTGCAGTGAGCGCCGTGACATTTCCTTTCATCCGTCTTTGCTTGATTTCGATGAGGGTGAGCATGAAAGAAACGGCAATGCACATGTTGAATGGGCATCTCATCTCACTTGTCATGAAAGGTAAATTGATAAAAATGATGTTGATGCCGCTTTTTTCATGCTGGCATTGTATAATGGCGATAGGGTGTGCTAATGTCGTTTTTCGCTAAATAACGCCCAGTATCCTGCCCATTGGCTACAATCTCACTGATGGGGTAATTTGATAGCTTTAGTTTTAAAAAGCTGATTTAAATATACATAAAGTATAAGCCATGAAACCAGCGCTTGCCCCTTATATAGTCTTCAATATCTATCACTTTACCATAGTAAAGAAATGAGTGTACAATTTTCCCCTCTTCTCTATTCCAAATAATGCCTCTTAATTCAAGAATGTTTGACTCTCTCCCCTCAAAATCAAGATAGAGATAACAGGTCATGATGATAGCATAACATTTATAAAACACCACATTGTTTATAGTTACTCAGTGTCAGAGTCGGCATACATCCAGTCAAATAGATTGGTAGGGTCTCGCTTCCTGTTCTTCGGCGGCAAGCTGTAGGAGTATCTCGGGAAGAATGCGAATGGGTTCTTCACATTCATCGGTTTGTATAGAAGTTGACTGATTTGTATTTGGAGCGATGCTTGAGTGTCCGTGCCTTCATGTGGCCCCAGGTAGATTCCATTGAGTTGGAGAATAAACTGATACTCGCCCACGTCAAGCGTCTCAGCGGGACCACCCGGCCAATCGAATACTTTGACGTCAACAGTGTGAAACTAGTGTGCAATAGCGGCAAGCATCCTTATCGTCGCAAATACACTCGTCCTTCAGACAGTAGGAACAAGCTGGCATGATACGTCCGTTCGCTAGTCGTCTTTGACAATGATTGAAAAATTGAATCAAAGCGAACACTTATATTGTTTTACAAAATACTACAAGACATTTTACCAGTAGGCAGTGGTGGCTGTTGTTGTTGTTGGGGGCTACCGTCTCGCCATTGCCATCACCACCGATCAGCACCACTCACGCAAAGCTCGCATCAACAACTCCGACATCGACCAAATCGGAAAACTCAACCGGCGACAAAACCACCGATCAGCACCACAAACACCACTCACGCGAAATTTGCGCCAATAACTCAAACCAGAAAATTCAGCTGGGGACACTGTTGTTGTTGTTGCGGTCTCCGTCCCTTACTCGAGCCACTCTTTGATGACCGTTTTAGGGACGACAGCACCCCACTTTCCGATATGAGGATCTCTATTGTCCCGAATACGGCTCGTCTTCGGTCTTCCTCAATTGCGGGGCACGTCAGCCAGTGGTCCATTTGTTCGTCTTCCCCGCACCGGGCGCATTGGGCTTTGTCGCTCTTTACACTGATTCCAACCTGGCGTCTAACATCGGCGGATACTTTGTCTTATCTTTGATCTTGGCCTTTCAGCATTCAAATCCGATCGACACACTATTCTGATCAAGGGAAAGAGCCTTATTTTCTTCCGCGTCCGCCCATTCATTTCTTTCGATACTGGAGTGTCCTGGAATCCATTGTAGGATGACTCTGCAGTTTCTGGACGCCTCGTGGATCTCGGTCTTCTGATCTTCCAACTTTATGTTTCTGGTGCTCTTGTCGCTCTTGATGGCTCTTAGTAGGGACTGAATATCTGTGCACACTATGGCACTGCTGACTTGTGTGTCTTGAATGAGCGCTACCGTTTCTATCATCTCTGCTGTAAATGAGTTGCATACCATTCCAACCGTTTTCAACATAACTAATCTTTTCCCGTCCCACTTCACCACACAGGCTCCCCTCCTCTATTCTTGCCTTCTTCGACCGATTCCAGTTTCCTCTGACTGTGTTCGTGTCCTTCACTGCTCTCTGGATTTCCTCCACCGTGTTTGTTTTCCCCACATTGCCCTCTAGTTCTGGATAGACTCAAACTCCCACCTCATCTAGTCTTTACCAGGTTTCTCTCCGCACGTGATTGAACTCTTCCCTCTTAGTTTAAGGTGTCTAACCATTCACTCTCTCGTCTGTTCTCTCCATCCTATGTTGGAGACCAGCCTTCCCCCCACCGTCTTCTCTCTAAGGACTCTTCTTGGGTCATTCTCTTTGGCTCTTGCAGCCTTTCTGAGTCAATGATGGCTCTTGTGCGCGCCTCTGTGCTGATTGGCGAGGTGTCTGTTTGCAAGTAGCAGCTCTCGATAGGGGCTTATTTGCAAATGCCCGAGACCGTTCTGAGTGCTTCCCTCTAAGTTCTGTCAAGCTTCTCCAAGTTTGTTTTTGATATCCACGGCATCCAGACCAACAACGCGTGCCATATGCAGGACTCGACCTTCGATTTTTAGATCACCACCATGTCCTTGTTGCGCCAGCCCCAGCTTTTTCCGTGAGCGTTCTGAGAACCTTCATGCTGTTCTTCATCTTTTGACACACTTTCTCCGTCTGTTCTTGGAATGTGAGGTTCTCATCGATGATGACCCCCCAAAACTTCACTGATTAATTCCTTTTGATGAGAACCCCGTTGATGTATGGATGATGATTCCAGTGTTTGTCTCGTCTATCCCGTGAGAAGACGCAGCATTCCGATTTTGAAGGGTTCATTTCGATCCGTTTTCCTCAACCCAGCGCTGTACTTTGTTCAGTTCGTTTTTAATCTTGATCCGTGCGTCCATGAGGTCTCTCTGAGTGTTCCACATGCCCAAGTCGTCGGCAAAGCCGGAATAGTCAATTCCCTCTTCCTTGAAGTAGTCCTACGCTTTTGTATATATAAGAAACAGGACCAAGGGAGCACCGCTCCCTGTGGTAGACCTTTCTGCCTCTTCTTCTATCTATTCCTTCCTCCCTCCACTCTAGTTCTTTCTAGGCGTCCCCCTAAGAAGCTGGCGACCCATCGCACGATCGGTGGTGGTGGTGGTAATGGAGTGTTCATGGCATAGTCAAGCGCATGCATTGTTTCAAATTCTAGCTCTTCATAGATCCCCTCATCTTCTTCGTCTTGCTTAGGAATCACAGGGGAGTAGGGAAAAGGTGCAATATTGCAAGGCTCTTGCTGTATATTTTCATAGATGTGCATGTGTGGTTATTCATAGATCCCCTCTTCTTCTTCGTCTTGGTTAATAATCATAGGAGAGTAGGGAAAATGTGCAATATAGCAAGGCTCTTGATAACTTTATCAGCGAATGAAAGACTATGCAAAAGTGCTCGCTTATATGCTTTAGTTATCCATCCTATGTCAAGGGGTCATGGCGGCGGAGTGATAGTGATGTCGGATTGTACGTCTAACGGCCTGGGTTCGAAACTTCTATAGGTAAGTAACTCACTCAAAGCATTCATTCCCTCACCAATCTACAACACTACTAAAGATAATATTATACTGCTACTACTACTACTGAACAAAAATAATATCTCTCATCTAAACATTCATCTTCATCTATAGTAATACTACTAAGCAGAAATCATGCCTAAGCACAATAAACTACTACTCCCACCTAAGCATTAATTAACTAAGTATAGCTACTGTACTCTGAGATTCGCCCATCCAACTACTGCTCCCCAACATAACTACCACTCTAAAGTCGTGACCCCGCATATTTATTAAAAACAACATTAAATAATAATAAACTTGTATTATAAAGCAGATGAATAAACTTGTAATATAAAGCAGATGAATAAAGCTGTATTATAAACCAGAGAGTTACTTAAATAGTAAGAATAGAGTCAGCAGCATCATCGCGAATCATCAGCGGGGCGGGGCTGCATTGCGGTTCGTCGTCATCATCGTAGAGTGGCTGAGTCTCGGCGACAGTTAGAAGGCACTTATCCAGCACCCCCGGCAGCAGTCGTTGTCTGACATGACAACGCGTAGCTGAAGGCTGACTTGGTATTTAGTATTGCCCTGCGGCCCCAAGTAGATGCTACCAATATTTATGAGGCACTGGTACTCGCTCCAACCTCGTAGATGCGTTGCCCTTGTCATCTGGTTTCCTCCCCAGTCGTAAAATGTGCACTGAGGCGCAAGTTTTAACAAGCAGGTCTCCCCCCTCGAATGGTCGGCCTTATGCGTGGGTTGACGAAGTAGGCCTTGCGAAGATTTCTCCGTGATAATGGCCGGATTCGTGCGCATAAAATCGAGCACCAAGGGGACCACCGCGCTATCTAGTTCCTCGATGAGGGGCTCCGGCCCTCGAATAGGGTAGGGCACGAGCATTTTGTCTGCAACCACCCTAGCCGAATAAACGAATGGCTTGGTCTTCAGCAAAATATTATTGCCCTTTATTGATCTGAGGTCCACTAGTAGACCGACTGCCCGTTGGTCTTCCAAAAGTTGATCGGACCAAGTTGGAGTGAAGGAATGTGTTTGGGTACGTGGATAATTTCCATAGTCAAATAAAAGCTTTGCAAGCGTTTATGCGAGTTTGTGAGAGCTTGTGCGAGTGCGTTGCATAGTAAAATATACGGAGAGCTTGTGCGAGTTCGTGCGAGTACAGCAAGATACGCAGAGCGTCGCAGACAGAGGTGTGTCTTTAGCAAAGTCAAAACGGCAATTGATTTCTCTATCACTCTTGTATGTATATATAGCGCGCACAGGGGGGTAAAGGGGGGGGGTGGTGGTGAGTCACTATGCTGGTAAGAAGGTTTCTCTGATACTACTACCGGAGGTCATATAAATAAACTTTTCACGGGGAGCAAAAATGCACACCCAGGTTTGTACCTCTTGAAGCCAGGGTTACACTATACATGTAGTTGTATTATCATATCTTTCAAGTACGCTATTATATTATCGATATTACAAAATAGGGCTCCTAATGACGAAACGGAATTTGGTAACGTACTATAGTATGTTTTGGCTAAGTTGCTTTTGTACTGTTTGTTATACCTTGAGGCCAGGGTATGCCCCATAGGAGTAGTCGTCGTCGTTGTCGTCGAGTACGTAAGGCACCCATCTATAAAGATGCTTGGCCGCCGCCGCCAGTCGCGCCTTTTACACGAGCTCTCCATCCAGCACGATATTAGCACTCTCTGCTGCCAGTTCCACACTGTTAGGCCACCCAGCCACCTCTTCACGTTTTCGAAATATGGGGTTCTGAGGCGACATCTACGCCTAAAGTTTCAAGGATGCTAATAATATTAATAATCGATGCAGGAGATTAAGGAATTTCATTTTTTAGTAGGAGATTGATGCAATGCTACATCCCTATACTACCGAATTTGACTATGAATAACGTAATTGAATCTTCCAGCTGTAGTGCATGTCAGTTTTGGTTATGTTTGTTTCAAGTTTATTTATGTGCTGTTTGTTATGTTGCTTAATGTTTTTTACGTGTAGGGCACGGATTCTACGCCAAAATAAAAAAAAGGCTTCCAGTTTCTCCCAGGGAACCCCGGACATACCACATAGTATTATAGAACAAGATTCTCAATGGTAAATGTATTACGTTTTGATTTTGTTGAGGTATTTTATGTGTGTTATTTTTATGGATTGTAGCAAATAAACTCTTTTATACATAATTAATTTCCTCCCGTAAGAGCATTCACTACGTCAAAATATTATCCATTTTGCAATGCAAACGTCAATGCCCCATGGTAGGAGGTAGTCTTTGGATCCCACACTTCCAGGCCCTACTCAAGTATACAAATAGTTTTATCCTAATTGGGACTCGTCAAGTGTACGCAAAAGAAGGCGACAGTAGAATAGTATACCTACGCTCTACCACAGCAGTCATGCGTGACTGATGAGTCACCCCCCTATCCTACGCGCACGAACACGTTTCCAACCCCTGAGTCACCCCCCCCCCGCACGCGTACGAACACGTTTCCAACGGATGAGTCCACACACGCGCACGAACACGTTTCCGAGCGATGGGTCACCCCCCCCCCGATATAAACAGACGAGAGAGAGACACATAGATCAGTTACCGCTTGGACAGCACAGCAGTCAGACCTCCGTACGCGCTTA